>JAAAKG020133486.1:0-14151 GCA_010014905.2 Druon quercuslanigerum
GCTTTTTTTCATGACGTTTCATTTTCACTGGCTAGCCCCCAGCGCCCAGCACCAGCAACCCGGCATAGGGAACTTCGCTCTAAAAAAATAAATAACCACTTAAAATGAATGAAGAAACTACTTTATAAAGCAATGAAGGGAAAGAAAAGTACAGAATTCGTCAACACGAGAAATAGTAAAGGGGATATACAATATGAGGCAGGCGGGATTGTAGACGCTCTCAGAGACCATTTTAGGGTAGAATCCGGAGATGAAGCTATAGGACATCACAACTGCAATGTAGAACACGATGCGTTAGAAAACAAAATTGAGAAAGTCTCTGTCATTAAGGTTAGAGATATAATCAATAACTTAAAAAACGGTAAAGCTTCCAGGGTAGACAGTAATAACGCGGAAATGATTGAACACGAACCGATAAATATATTCAGCGAAATAGTAGAAGTGCCAGGTGATTGGAAAAAAGTGTGTATCGTGGCAATATAGAAAAGAAAGGGCAATAAAAGCAAATGCAATAATAACAGCGGGATCAGCTTATAAAGTACCGTAAGTAAAATATACTCAAAAATACTTAATCTAGGCTAATAAGAATAACAGAAGAAAAGATTTTGGTGTCCAAAGTGGATTTATGCCAGGAAGATCATGTAGGGATCAAATAATTAGCTTAAGTCAAATAACAGAAAAAAGGTTAAGAGTAGAGAAAAAAGTTTTCTATGCATTTTTTGACCTAGAAGAAGCATTTGAAAAGGTAGATAGAAGTAAGTTTAGGGAAGCTCTAAAAAAGTGCGAAGTAAATGGATGGCTCCTACAAACTATAAGAACAATATATACGGGTAGCAAAGCGAGTGTAAGGGTAAATGGGAGATTGAGTGAATAGTTCGATATTAGGCAAGGCGTTCGACAAAGATGCGTTATGTCTTCATGCCTATTTATATTATTTATGGACAAGTGTTTGAAGATGGCTTTTTTCGACGAAGAAGGTGTGAAGATGGAAGTAACTAACTGCTGCTCAACGCATTTGCCGCACAGAGACTTTGTACAGGGGTCGCAGATAGAAAATGTTTCGTTTCCTTATGCAATTCTTCAGGATGTGGCAGTTTCAGCGCTTCTCGGCATTCTGTGCATTTATCTAAACGGTTTCACTTGCATTAGGTAAGTTCACATTGAGTTCCTTGCCTCTTGCGATTGTATGGTTGTGGGTACGTTCTGACGCTAAATGGAGCAGCAACTGGTGACGAGAGATGCTTACCCCAGTACAGTTTCTGTAAAAAATAATTTAAGAATTCATTCCGGCCTGATCAAGAAGATTGTAGAAGATGTAGACACTTGCGTGCAATTTGTTTCTCTTAATCGACTCCTGCTTTTGTGGCATTTTAGTACTGAATACTCTAAGGGAGCTAATTTTCTCTATCTGATATCTGCACACTTGGATGTAAGATATTTAACACAATAACTCTCTTTTAAATTTGTCCGTGGTAAACAGTAAGGGTAAAGGTATTTCTTTTAAGAGCAACTGTTAAGTGGAGATGAGCCATTGACACCTTTACAGATTTGGGAGTTTCAGGTCAGGCACGATTTACGGTCCCCAAAAGGCTTGTATTTTTAGCTTTTAATTTGGAACTAAGACTGACTGTAGTGAAACAATTATCAGTGGTAACATTTCCAACTTTGCTTAGGTGCAGCTGCATAAGGTCCATGACCATCTGTTCACCTAGGCGTATACAAGGATGCCGCAGATCATCTTTGCCCAAGTAAGGAGCTGCTTTACACATGAACTCTTAGATAGAAAGAGCTCTTCATCAATGGTTAAGTTAAACTCGGCTTGAAGCACGCCTCACGATTCTCAATAAATTTTTTCCAATCATCAGAGATGAGAGCGTATTTGTCTGTATTAAGTCTCTCTGATCTTTCTAATCTGATGTCAAACCTAATATATCTCAAAATTTCCTTAAATCAATAGTCTGAAGGAAGAAATAGCATAAGCAGAACTGCTCTAGCAGAATAAAGTAATGTAATATAGCATTTTACATAGCTTTTGTTGCATTTTTCCGTACTAAGTGATAAGAATTGTGAATTTTGGTGAAAATGCTACTTTGGACGCATAGCAGAATCTACTGTTTGCTCTTGAAATGCAAATAAACAAATTTTTTCTGAAATAGCGATCAGATTTTGCAGAGCAGCATTATCGCAACAAGTAGACAACTTCGAACTTCTACGAGTCGGTAGGTTTTGCATGATTTGCATGATTACCGATAGAGAAAGATAGCAGACAATCTTTTGCCGTAAAAATTTTGTCTGTAAATATTTCTTATTTTTATAAATAAACTTTTTTCTTCCTCTAACTCTGTGGCATAGCACAAACGGTCCCTCAATATTTATTAACATACATGGCCTTAAATAGGACCGCGCTGAACGCAGCATGTACGGTACTGCGATGCGCCCCATTTAATACATATGGGAAATCAAAGTGTTCATAAAATGAGCACAAATAAATGCACCCATAGTACATTGGAGCAATATTTGTAATTTGTATTCAGGAAAATTACGTATACTTTTCGTATTTATATTATTTTTTCATTCTGTCCAGAGAATCGCGTGATGGGCCTTGTCCCCATCGATGGAGTGTATTTACAGGCAAGGGAATTTGTGGTTGTTGGCCTTGTAGTTGTTGGACTTGTGGTGGTTGGACTTGCGGCGGTTGGCCTTGTGGTCGTTGCACTTGTGGTGGTCGGACTTGTGGTGGTCGGACTTGTGGTGGCCGGACTTGTGGTGGTCGGACTTGTGGTGGTCGGACTTGTGGTGGTCGGATTTCAGGTAGCTGGAGATACGGTTGCTGGATATTTAGTGGTTGGATTCGTGCTAATTGGGCTTGTAGAGATCGGACCTGAAGTTCTGCTAGGCGTCTCAGATCCATCAACCCATGAACCCTGACGGTAAACATTTGCACAATGGCTCCCGAATTGACATATATGCGTATGTTTATGGGCTCTTCATTCCTAGGGGATAATTCCACGTATGTTCTTATTCCAGGTTCATCTGTTCTAAGATGAATGAATGTTCGATTGTTTTCTCTGGGAATATTTGATGATTCTGTAAAAAATAGAGATAGATGACACTTGCGGAAAAAATTAGAAAAATGGCTACATTATTTATTTTCAAACATAAATAATTCCTAGTGATGGGTCGCTTTCTTTGAAATAAATTTGGCAACCATAAAAATAATGCCGTCTGCTCAGAAAAAGATGCTGATTCTTTTCGGATAAACCAAGTTTTAAGATCGCTTTAGGCAATTTTTGTTTAAAATTATATTTTCCTAATTACTTGTACTGTTTATAATCAAATATTTTCGTTTGTGGCCTCTTAGACGCTAAGCTAGGAGCTAATCAAACTTTCATATCACATCTCTAAATTTTTATTTTTTTTATTACTATTCCTGCTAAAATGTTTACGCCATTTTTACTTTTTATACAACAACATTTCAATTTATCTCGGAGCAATTAGAATTTACTAATTGAGCTGCGGGCACATAAACTTATTTCTCTGGGAGTGGGAAGGCCCCTGAAAGCTTTCAAAAACATTTGCAAATTTTAATTTTTGAAAGCTTATGTCCAGAATTAGAATTTCATTGCACACTTTTTCCATTAGGAAAAAAATTGTAGCTTTTTTTAGTTTTTTAAATAAAGCCAACAAACTGGACTTTTTTAAAAATATAATTTTAATTCGTTCTTCTCTTCAACTCATACTCAGTCAGGTAGATTTTTTTGTTTTTTTCAATAAAATTGTCAGAGAATGTATTTCTGAATGTCGTTAAACCAAAAGAGCAAAAGGAGCTAAAACATTTATTTAGAAAAAGTTGTTGTTAATTTTTTCTTAAGCCTGGCGCTCATCGGACTTCTTTAACTTACAGCGTTTCGTTTATCAAGCGAATTTCAAGCAACCAAAAACTTCCAGCATGAGAGTTGCTAAAAACAGTACAAAGAAGGTTTGTTGGAAATTTCAGCCCAATCGCATTGATATTTAAGAAATTATGAAGGTTTCAAGTCGATAGTGACTAGGGGACTCGCGCTCGGGCTGTAGCGAGAGTCTCAGATCCGATTTATAATATAGTTCACCTGTGACAAAAATAGAATCACTCTATTGGACAAAACATTAAATAAATAAATTATTCTAAATTATACACTGTTATTCATTTATGCATAATACTTAGATATTCTCTGCTTATTTGATTTTTTTATTTTTGGCACCGGGAAACTGTATTATGAATGGGATCTTAAGCTCTCACTACAACTCGCGTGCGAGTAATCTAGCCGCTTTCGAATTCAGACCTAATAATTTTTTCAACATCAATTTGATTGGGCTAAAATTTTCCATAAAACTTCTTTGTACTGTTGTTAACAAATTTCTTGCTGGAAGATTTAAGTTGCTCAAAATTCGCTCGATAAACGAAACGCTGAAAGTTATAGAAGTTCGATAAGCAAATTGAAACGAAAAACGAATCAGCATTTATTTGTACAAAAAGCCATTTTTTGACGTTAATTAGAAAACTAAAAAAGCTACAACTTTTTGCTTGGAAGAAAAAAGATGCGAAATGAAATTCTGCATCTAGATACATGCTATTTAAAAATGAAAATTCGGACCATTTTTTTTAAAGCTTCCAGGCGATTGACAATATTTTGGACTAAGTTTCAGTTTCGAAGCCCGATCCGAAAAATAGAACCAACCCCAAAAATGCATCAAAAAAATTTTTCTTTTGCCTCTAATCATAAATGATTGCAAAAGGCGTGTATTTTTTTTTTTAATTTAACAGGTATACTCAAAATGCCTTAGGCATTTCTGAAACCTTAAGTATTTTTTATTAATATTTAACATCATAATTATTACTGCAATTACCAACAGAATCAAGCAGATAAACTGCGATTGTGAGAAGAAGAGATCCCGTGACAATTTGCATTGCTTTCGACGAATTTTGCAATATTGATTGAAGCTTGGATGACAAAATCAATAAAATGCACACTAATCAATTATTACATTTTCCGGAAACATTGACAGTTATTTAAATTTAACTTATTAGGGCGCAGTTGAAAAAATTCTAGACAAAAACAAGGTATTGTGGTTTACATAGCACATTCTATGATTACGTCTTCTATACTGATAAGATTATGTCGCAATTTTTCCATATTCCTGTTGAGAGTAAAAGATTAAAAATAAACGAAAAATATTGATTTTAGAATGTCTTTTCTCGTACTTAAACTTTCAATAATTTTCGGAAGTCTTTCTGAAATTACAGGACACTTAAAGAAACATTAATTAGATATGCAATAAAATAATTCGTAATCAATTATAAGGTATTATGGTTTAGATAGCACTAGCTACTATTATTTGCTTTATACTGATTAGATGACTATCCCGATACGAATTTCAAGTTCTAGATTATTCTGCTACTTGAATAATAAATTATTATATTGATTTTTAGTTGGAAATTGCTCTATTTCAAGAAAATATTAGATTTCTCACAACTTTTTTCATAAAGTTGTCCTTTTTTATTCAAACTTCAACTGTTTCATTAAAAGAAGATTTACTTCTTGTTGAAAACTTATATTTAGGTGTTAAAATGTCAAAATCAAGTCTTTACAAAAAAAATAATATTTTTAATTTGTACTTTTGATTTATAAATTCGTCTGCCTTAGTAGAAAGAGAGAATTTTCCAATTATTAGATATTAGAGAATTATCCAATGAAAAGTTTATGTATTAGACATATAGGTTTCACACACCTAACCCCTCCTCATGAGTACCTGAAAACTACCCTCAAATCCAACAATGTCAGTTCTTCATGAAATCGACATTGTAAACACTTTATTCTATTTTTTTTTACTAAAAATTATTATTAACATTGGTCTAGTGGAATACTCATTATAATTGGTGAATTAATTTTTAATTACCTAAACAAATGGAAATTGTTTAAATAATTGTTTTTTGACATTTTTTTCCCCTGTAAATTATTACTATTAGTCTAGTCGAATATTTAATAACATAGCTTCATTATTTTCAATTGTTTAAAAAATTGGAAACTGTTAAAATAATTTTGTTTCAATTTTTTTAAAATAAAAATTATTACTCTGGGTCCAGTTAAATATTTATCAATATTGGTTCATTAATTTTTCATCAGGTAAAAAAATTATTAGTTGAAAATGAATAATAATTTATTGTTGCAACAATAGAAAAATATATGAAAATGAATTTATGTTACTTGATGGAAGTAAAGTGCCAGTTTAATGAATTAAAAAAAAACTTTTTTAACACAAATAGCATTTGCTTAAATAATTAAAAATTATTAATCCAATATTTTTAAATATTCTACTGTACCAATAGTAATAATTTTTATTTAAAAAACTTCAAAAACATAAAAACAACTAAATTTATTAGTTTAAAGAATTGAAAATTAAAGATTAATGTTAATAAACATTCCACTACACCAATAGTAATAATTTTAACGGAAAAAAGTAATTTAAGAAACTATGTAAACAAATTTCGTCTGTTTAAATAAATTTATGTCATTTAATAGAAATAAACTGACAGTTCAACGAATTTTTAAAAGAAACAAATTCTTTTTTTAAAGAAACGGGATTTTTTTTAATAATTTGAAAATATTTAACCAATGTTGTTAAATATTTCACTAGACCAATAGTAATAATTTTTATTTAAAAAACTTCAAAATGATAAAAAAACAAATTTTGTTTGTTTAAATCATTGAAAATAAATAAATTAATCTTAATAAATGTTCCAGTAGACCAAAAGTAATAATTTCTATGTAAAAACAAACCATTTTTCAAAAAATTATTTAAACAAATTTAATTTGTTTAAATAAGTTTATTTCACTTAATATGAATAAAGTGGCAATTCAACAAATTAAAAAAAAAACATTTTTAACACAAATAACATTTGTTTAAATAATTAAAAATTATTAAACCAATATTATTCAATATTCCACTTGACCAATAATAATAATTTTTATTTTAAAAACTTCTAAAACATAAAAACAACTATTTTTATTAGTTTAAACAATTGAAAATAATAAATTAATGTTAATAAACATTCTACTGCACTAATACTAATAATTTTAACGAAAAAAAGGAATTGAAAAAAATTATTTAAACAAATTTTATCTGTTTAAACAAATTCATGTCACTTAATAGAAATAAACTGTTAGTTCAACGAATTTAAAAAAAAAAATTTTTTTACTCAAACTGAATTTGTTTAAATAATTTAAAATTATTTAACCAATGTTGTAAATATTCTACTAGACCAAGAGTAATAATTTTTAGGGGAAAAAACGAATTTTCGAAAAAACTATTTAAACAAATTTCATTTGTTTGAATAAATTTTATTACTCCTAATATAAATAAATTGCTAGTTAAACGATTTTTTTAAGAAACAAATCCTTTTTTTACACTGACGGGATTTATTTAAATAATTAAAAATTGATTGAATAACTTTGTTAAATATTTCACTAGACCAATAGTAATAATTTTTATTTTCAAAAAATTAAAATAAATAACAACAAATTCCATTTGTTTAAACTATATTCCACTATACTAATAGTAATAATTTTTTGGGAAAAAAACAAATTTTCCAAAAAATTATTTAAACAAATTTCATCTGTTTAAATAAATTGATTTCACTTGATATAAATAAAGTAGCAGTTCAACGAAGTAAATAAAAACATTTTTAACACAAATAAAATTTGTTTAAATAATTAAAAATTATTTAACCAATATTGTTAAATATTCCTCTGGACCAAAAGTAATAATTTTTAATTTAGAAACTTCAAAAACTTAAAAACAACTAATGCTATTAGTTTAAAGAATTGAAAATAATAAATTAATGTTAATAAACATTCCACTAAACCAATAGTAATAATCTTAACGAAAAAAAGAAATTTTAAACAAATATTTAAACAAATCCCATTTGTTTAAACATTTAAAAATCGTGAAACAATGTTAGTAAATATTCCACTACACTAATAGTAAATCTTTTTTTTTACACAAACGGGATTTCTTTAAATAATTTTAAATTATATAACCATTGTTTTTATATATTCCGCAAGAGCAATAGTAATCATTTTTATTTGAAAAAATTCAAAACAATAAAAAAAAATTCTGTTTGTTAAAACCATTGAAAGTAAATGAAATAATGTTAATAAATGTTCCAGTAGACCAAAAGTAATAATTTTTAGGGGAAAAAAACGAATTTTCGAAAAAATTATTTAAACAAGTTTCATTTATTTGAAAAAATTTATCACCGCTCATAGAAATAAACTTCCATTTGAACGAATTTTAAAAAAAAACAAATCTTTTTTTTTACACTAACGGGATTTGTTTGAATAATTAAAAATTAATTATACAATTTTGTTAAATATTTCAAAAGACCAATAGTATTCATTTTTATTTTCAAAAAATTGAAATACATAAAAAAACAAATTCCGTTTGTCTAAACAGTTGAAAATCAATGAAACAATCTTATTAAATATTTCACTACACTAATAAAAATAATACTTTTTAGGAAAAAAAACAAATTTTTCAAAAAATTATTTAAACAAATTTCATCTGTTTAAATAAATTTATGTCACCTAATAGAAAAAAACTGACAGGTCAACGATTTTTGAGAAAAAAAAAATTTTTACACCAACGGGATTTGTTTAAATAATTTAAAATTATTTAACCAATGTTGTTAGATATTCCACGAGACCAATAGTAATAATTTTTATTTAAGAAACTTCAAAACGATAAAAAAACAAATTTCGTTTGTTTAAACAATTAAAAATAATTGAAATAATGTTAATAAATATTTCACTAGACTAATAGTAATAATTTTCAGGGGAATAAAACGAATTTTTTTACAAATTATTTAAACAAATTTCATTTGTTTAAATAAATTTGTGTCACTCAATAGAAATAAACTGCCAGTTCAACGAAATTCTAACGAAATAAACTGTCAGTCAACGATTTTTAAGAAAAAAAAATTTTTTACACCAACGGGATTTGTTTAAATAATTTTAAATTATTTAACCAATGTTGTTAGATATTCCACGAGACCAATAGTAATAATTTTTATTTAAGAAACTTCAAAACGATAAAAAATACAAATTTCGTTTGTTTAAAAGATTGAAAAAAATTAAATAATGTTAATAAATATTCGAGTAGACAAAAAGTAATAATTTTTAGGGGAAAAAACGAATTTTGAAAAAAGTTATTTAAACAAATTTTATTTGCTAAGTAAATTTCTGTTACTTAATAAAAATAAACTGCCAGCTCAACGAATTTTAAAAGATCAAATGCATTTTTCACGCAAACGGGATTTGTTTAAAGAATTAAAAATTAACTAACCAATTATATTAAATATTCCACTAGACTAATAGTAATACTTTTCATTCAAAAAACTTCAAAACGATAAAAAAAATATTCCACTAGACTTATAGTAATAACTTTCAGGGAAAAAAACAAATTTTTGAGAAAATTATTCAATCAAATCTCATTTGTTTAAATGCAACGAAGTTTTTAATGAAAAAAAAATCATTTTTACGCAAAGAGGATTTGTTTAAATAATTAAAAATTAATTAACCAATTTTGACAAATATTCCTCTAGATCAATAGTAATAATTTTTATTTTAAAAACTTCAAAAACATAAAAACAACTTATTGTTTTAGTTTAAAGAATTGAAAATAATAAATTAATTTTAGGAAACATTCCACTACACCAATAGTAATAATTTTAAAAGAAAAAAGTAATTTAAAAAAATTATTTAAACAAATGCCATTTGTTTAAGCATGTAAAAATAATGAAACAATGTTATTAGATATTCTACGACACTAATAGTAATAATTTATAGGGGAAAAAGCAAATTATCCAAAAAATTATTTATGTTAATTTCATCTGTTTAAATAATATTATGTCACTTAATACAAATAAACTGACAGTTCAACGAATTTGTAAAGAAGCAAATACATTTTTTACACAAACGGGATTTGTTTAAATAATTAAAAATTAATTAGCCAATTTTATTAAATATTCCACTAGACCAAAAGTAATAATTTTTATTTTCGAAAAATTAATTACATAAAAACAACAAATTCCGTTTGTTTAACCAATTGAAAATGAATGAATTAATGTTAATAAATATTTCACTAGAATAATAGTAATAATTTTCAGGAAAAAAACGAATTTTTGAAAAAATTATTCAAACAAATCTCATTTGTTAAAATAAATTCAGTTCACCTAATAGAAATAAACTGCCAGTTCAAAGAATTTTTTAAAGAAAAAAAATCTTTTTTTACACAAACCGGATTTGTTTTAATAATTTAAAATTAATGAACCAATTTTGCTAAATATTCCACTGGACAAATATTAATCATTTATATTTTAAAAACTTCAAAAACATTAAAACAACTAATTTTATTAGTTTAAATGATTGTAAATAATAAATTAGTGTTATAAACATTCCACTACACCAGTAGTAATTATTTTAACAGCAAAAAGTAATTTAAAAAAATTATTTAAACAAATTTCATTTGTTCAAACATTTAAAAATAATGAAACAATGTTAATAAGTATTCCACTACACTAATAGTAATACTTTATAGAGGAAAAAACAAATTTTCCAAAAAGTATTTAAACAAATTTCATCTGTTTAAATAAATTTATGACACTTAATAGAAATAAACTGACAGTTCAACGAATTTTTGAAAATAAAAAATTTTATACAAACGGGATTTGTTTAAATAATTTCAAATTATTTACCCAATGTTGGTAAATATTCCACTAGGCCAAGAGTAATAATTTTTATTTAAAAAACTTCAAAACGATAAAAAAACAAATTCTGTTTGTTTAAATCACTAAAAATAAATGAACTAATGTTAATAAATGTTCCAGCAGACCAACAAAGAAATAAACTTTTTACAAGAACGGGATTTGTTTAAATAATTAAAAATTAATAAACCAATTTTGTTAAATATTCCACTAGGCTAATAGTTATAATTTTTATTTTGAAAAAATCAAAAAACATAAAAACAACAAATTCCTTTTCTTTAAACAATTAAGAATGAATGAAATATTGTTAATAAATATTCCACTAGACTAATAGTAATAATTTTTAGGGAAAAAACAAATGTTTGAAAAAATTATTCAAACAAATCTCATTTGTTAAATTAAATTTAAGTCACTTCATAGAAATAAACTGCCAGTTCAACGAATTTTTTAAAGAAAAAAATCATTTTTTACGTAAACGGGATTTGTTTAAATAATTTTAAATAATTAAACAATTTTTCTAAATATTCCACTAGACCAATAGTAATAATTTTTATTTAAAGAAATTAAAGAAAATAAAAACAACAAATTCTGTTTGTTTAAACAATTAAAAATGAATAAATTAATATTAATAAATATTTCACTATACTAATAGTAATATTTTTTAAGGGAAAAAAAGAATGTTTAAAAAATATATTCAAAGAAATTCCATTTCTTAAAACAATTAAAAATTAATGATTCAAAGTTGACAAATATTCCACTGGACTAACAGTAATAATTTTTAGGGGAAAAACGAATTTTTGAAAAAAGTTATTTAAAAGAATTTCATTTGTTCAAATAATTACATATTAAATAACAAATGATAATAAATATTCCACTAGATTATTATGAATAATTTTAGGTTAAAGAAAATACAAGAATACAGTTTTCATACGGTAGATTTCATGAAGAATTGAGATTTTTGGTTCTAAGGGCAGTTTTCCGGTACTCGTAGGGGTGTGTTAGGGATGTCAAACCCATATTTCTGATACATAAAATTTTTTCAAGTTTTTAAAATTTTTTCAAGCCCTGAAAAATTATTCTAAAAGCTCAAAAAAGGGATTTTTCCGCGTGCATTTTTCATGGGGAAACCTAAAGTCAAAACCTCTAGCAGGTAAACAAATGTTGCCATGCATTTTTGGACCACCCTGCTGTGAAAAATTCATATTTTAATTAAAAATTCATTCCTTTGTTTGAAAGATTCACTATTTTGCTACAAATTAAATTTTTGCTGGAAACTCATATTTTTTTGTTGCAAATTCAATTTTTTACTAAATAATTAATATTAATAAATAATTTTAATTACAATTGCTAATAATAGTGGTTATTAAATTTTTTAATATTTTTGTGACTAGCAGTCATTCGCCCTATAGCTAAAAACATTTCCAGTTTAAACAAAAAATAAAATTCTATGCGAGAGGCCCAAAATTTTGCATTTTTTTACCTAATTTGTTTACAAAAACTTTATTTTACATGAAATATAAATATATATGTTTTATTTTAAGAAATACGTAAAGTTGTACTTGCGATTAAAGAAAATAATAATTTTTAAAAATTTGAAATTCTACTATTTTATCAGACCAAAATTGAAGACTCTGGACATTTTGTCTCCAGTTTACAATTACCATTTCAAAAATTAGCAAAATACATCCAAGGAATCGATAGCAAATAAATAATAACCAAATTCATGTAGATAAATGTTATTAAAAATAACTTTTGTAAAACTTTGAATTTTAAGAAACCGCTCAAATTATAATTTTCATTTAACCTTAGGAAACGAATAAAGTAATTTCCGCGAATAAACCTCGACCATCGAAAAGTAGGTGGCTCAGTTGACATATATTTTTAATAAATACAGGATTTCCGTAGTTCGAAGTCAGAAGCAAATATCCGCAGCGTAATTAGGAAAAAATAATTTTAAATTCACCAATTTTTTTAATTATTTAAACAAATCCTGTTTGTGTAAAAATGATTTTTTTTAAATTTGTTGAACTGGCAGTTTATAACATTAATTCATTAATTTTCAATTGTTTAAACACATTTTTTGAAAATAAAAATTATTACTATTAGTATAGTAGAATATTTAACACAATTGGTTAATTAATTTTTAATTATTTAAACAAATCCCTTTTGTATAAAAAATGTATATTATTTGTTTCTTTAAAAATTCGTTAAACTGGCAGTTTATTTCTATTAGGAGTAATAAATTTATTCAAACAAATGAAATTTGTTTAAATAATTTGTTCGAAAATTCGTTTTATTCCCCAAAAAATTATTACTATTAGCCTAGTGGAATATTTATTAACATTATTTCATTTATTTTGAATTGTTAAAACAAACAGAATTTGTTGTTTTTATGTTTTTTAATTTTTTTTAAATAAAAATTATAACCATCGGTCTAGTGGAATATTTAACAAAATTGATTAATTCATTTTTAATTATTTAAACAAATACCGTTTGTGTAAAAATGTATTTGTTTCTCAAAAAATTTGTTAAACTAGCAGTTTATTTCTATTAAGTGACAATATTTATTTGAACAAATGAAATTTGTTTAAATAATTTTTTCGAAATTAGTGTAGTGGAGTATTTATTAACATTGTTTCATTATTTTTAAATGTGTAAACAAGTGAAATTTGTTTGAATAATTTTTTTAATTACTTTTTTCCGTTTAAATTATCACTATTGGTATAGTGGAATGTTTATTAACGTTAATTTATTATTTTCAATTCTTTTAACTAATACAATTAGTTGTTTTTATGTTTTTAAAGTTTTTAAAATAAAAATTATTACTATTAGTCTAGTGAAATCTTTAAAAAAATTGTTTAATTGATTTTTAATTATTTAAACAAATCCTTTTTGTGTACAAATATATTTGTTTCTTTGAGAAATTCGTTAAACGGGCAGTTTATTTCTATTAGAAGTAATAAATTTATTCAAACAAATGAAATTTGTTTAAATAATTTGTTCGAAAAATCGTCTTATTCCCCTGAGAATTATTACTATTAGTCTAGTGGAATATTTATTAACATAATTTCATTTATTTTCAATTGCTTAAACAAAAGGAATTTGTTGTTTTTATGTTTTTTAATTTTTTTAAACAAAAATTATTATTATTGGTCTAGTGGAATATTGAACAAAATTGATTAATTAATTTTTAATTATTCAAACAAATACCGTTTGTGTAAAAAATTTATTTGTTTCGTTAGAATTTCGTTGAACTGGCAGTTTATTTCTATTGAGTGACACAAATTTATTTAAACAAATAAAATTTGTTTAAATAATGTGTAAAAAATTTCGTTTTATTCCCCTGAAAA
>JAAAKG020133487.1:0-14150 GCA_010014905.2 Druon quercuslanigerum
GAACAAGTTGATAAATTCGTATACCTTGGTAGCTTATTTACTAGGGACGGTAAGATAGATGAGGAGTTAGATAGACGAATAAACGAAGGTAAGAAGGTTATTGGTAGAGCAGGCCCCCTTATCAGAAGTAAAAATATAACAAATAAGTCTAAAATGGCAATACATAATTCTATATTTGTACCGACTGTACTATATGGCAGCGAGACATGAACCTATCAAGAAAAAGATAAAAGTAACATTAACGCAATTAACATGAGATTCCTGCGTATAATATGCGGGAAAACTCTGATGGCCATGAGTAACGAGATTATTCTCAAAGACTGTAGGGTGTAAAAGACACTAGTTAACACATGGGATAGAAATCGGTTAATATGGTTCGGGCATGTTAAGGGAATGCCAAATGATAGACTAATAAAACAAATGTATCAAGGTAAAGTAAATGGCAGCGTGCCCAGAGGTGGACCGCGGAAAGTATGGTTAGAATGTGTGAATGAGACCCTAGTTAGAAGAGACATAAGAAGCCACAGAAACACGAGCGCCTGCATGAAAAAATGCATGGATGTGAAGGAAGCTGGACAAGTATGCCAAGACAAGAAGTATGGCCGAAAATTGTTAATAAAAAGAGTGTCAGTAGAGTGAATTATGTCTGAAACAAAAGACTTTGGATACTAATGGACCCAAGTGGGGAACCTCACATGACGAGTTTGTAAGGATCTTTACTTGGGGTGATTGCTAGAGATAAATCAGCAACCTAGGTCGGAGCAGTGTTGCGGAACGACCGTGTTATTTAAATACATAATACGAGAATTCTAGATCAATCTAGAAATTCTATAACCCCTTCCTCACACATAATAATAATAACATATAAATTTTTATAGTTTATTTCAATTAATCGTGAGTTTTAATTTCCAATAATCATTATAAATGTTAATCAAAGTTAAATTTAATTTAAATTTGCAATTTTCATAGTTTAGAATATTGACTTATGTAAATGTTGAAAATTGAATGTTCGTTTTGTAGAATTATTATTGGTACTCTCTGAAAAGTGTATTCGTATTTAATCATCAAAATATAATGTTTTTTCACATTTCACTAGTACTTATTAATGTATTGTAAATTTCATATACTACAAAATAGTTGTTTGAGATAAACAGTTAACAATTAAAATATATTAAATTTGTATTTTTCCCATGCGTTTCAATAATTGTCGGCCTAAAAGTACAGCCAGAGCCGCCACTCCACCGCGGTCAAATTTCATATCACATTTATTCTACAGGTGTAGGAGACCCCCCCCCCCAGAGACATAAGATTTTAGACGAAGTGAAATTAGGTGTCTCAAAACAGTCTATTTTGCAGAATTTATTTGTTGACCAGGAAATTTACAAATCTTTAGAAAAAAAATCTGTCCAAGTTCGATTTTAACAGGTTTAAAAATAATGAGTCGAATTGTTATCTCTTTTAATTATACCATTCACTTTACAATGTGTGATTCGAAAATCTTTTATTTAACAAATTTTCCATTTTATATTTTTATTTTTATGCTTATATTTTTAATTTTAAGAGTTTCAAAATGCAGACTTGAAGACTTGAACAATTCAAAATTAAAATCATTTGAAGTGGAAACTTTTTGATAAAAAACATTTATCTTTTACCATTTATTACTTATTAAAATATTTAGAAGAACTGAAAAAAATTCAAAAATAATTTGAAATTGGAAAAAATTTTAAACTTCTAGATTTCTCAAGATTTGGAAATAAAATTTCAAAACATTTCAAGGATGACATGAAAATAATTTAACTTCTAATTTACAAAGTATTCAGTTAAAAAAAAATTAATTTTTTAATTACCAATGTTTTCAGCTTCAATTGTGGAAAATAATAAAATTTTAAAGTTCATTGATTGATTCTTTAATTTAGAGCACTGAAAATGATAACGTGGGTTAATATTTTTGGAATTGAATCTGAATCTTTAAACTCTATTAACAGTTAAAAATTATAAATTTGCAGTTTATCCGCATTTCATTTAAATTTGTTTAATTGTAAAGTCTTTCTACTTTCCTTTTTATACATGCAAATTATTGAGTAGTCGGATACAAAGTTTTTTTTTAAACAATCGTTTAAAATTCAAGAGTTCCAATTTGAGTGCTTTAATTTTTAGTTTGTTTTTTATTACTTCAAACTGAAAAATACTTAGCCTTAGAGTTAGAATTTTTTTATTGACCCTGAGAAATGTTTGCGAACCGAGAAAGACACGGGAAATTATTTTCTTCGATTAAAAAGGCCACGCTGATATATGTACGTACATACTTACAAATCAGTACTTTTATAAATCTTGATTTTCGAGCACAAACATTTTCACGTTCATTATGACATTGTAAAACCAAAATGGCTAAAATGCAACATAAATGATTCAGGCGGACCTGATTGTTTAAAGTTCGGCGAGTCCAGAGATTGCTCGAAGGAGATACAGGGTAATACCGAAACGGCTTCTATAGCGGGACTGCGGTGTATTTCTGACACCACTGACACCACAGTACTCATGGAGGACCTCCCTGTTCTGAAAACGAACTGGAGATCAGGAATCCAATTAGTATGCTCGGAAAAGAAATTCAACTATTTCGGAGATAATCTCTCAAAAAGTTTGCAAAAAGTCGAGATCAGCAAGATCGGAATCCCTTACAACCAGCCTTGGAAACCAAATGAACTAGCGTGTCCCTCCATGACTCCGGAATGGACGAATTCACGTAGATATCATTGCATATATGGTGGAGAAAGTGAAGGACTGCATTAGAGAGACCATTAATAATCTCATTATTGATAGGAATTCCTCCCAAGAGAAAGCACGAAACATTGGATCGGCTTCATCTGGATCCCCAATAGGATCCACATTGACCAAAGGGATATTGGGCCGAACTAGCTTTTCCTGCAATCTCCTGGTGACCGAGGAATCTGGTTTAGTGATTACACCAGTATGTGAAGAACTCAAAACGAGAGCTTTAACAGTCCGACTGATCCTTGTAAAACCCCTCGAAATATCAAGCCACCAACATTAATAATCATCATCGTCTTCATTTTAATTAAGACTTTACAAATAAATACCAGTAATAAACATAAGAAAGATTTATAAATTGCGTTACAAGGACAGATTTCCTGCTCTTTAAACATTTACATTTTAATAAAAATACTTGTAAATGATTTAACATAGGATGAAGTTTGTTCGCATTTTTCACATCAATCATAAAATCTCAAATTTTCGCAAGTTTTTTTTTAAATTTTATAAAATATTAATTTTACAATCATCCCTTTTATGTGCAATTTATAGTTTTTAATTAAGAATGCTGGCCTTTTTAACAATATAATTCAAGTCAATAATGTTAAGAACTCATTTAAAAAGTCTTTAAAAACATTTGTGTGCAAGTATCAAATATAGGAAAAAGGAAAATAAGAAAATGCTACAAAAAATTACCAAAAGTAGCAAGTGACTACAAATGGTATGAAAAATAAAAAATTAGGTTTGGAGAAATAGAATAAAAGGTGCAATTGCAGCATAGGGGCGTCGTCTGTTTTTTGGCCGGAAAACAGTTTTTTCGTCTTAAATATGGGTATGTCACGATATCGAAATGGGCATATCCAACTCACCATTTAGGTGCTTTTAAACATCCATACGGACAAGAACACCCCTTTGACAGGTCACAAAAACAATGTTCGTCAAAAAACTACCCTGTTCCAATTTCTCGTGGGGGGGGCATACCTATGATTAGTAAAAAAAATTTTTTTTGTTAAATCCCTACCTATTTCCAACTTCTAGTTAAATATGATCATTGCGATGTATCGTGACAGACTCATATTTGAGACACCGTAGTAACAAAAGTAGCAATAACTTTAAACTTTTGCCTCGTCAAATTGTTTCATTTATCGTTTAATACAAGATTCTAATAGTCTGCTACCAAACAAAATTTGTTCCCATGCCAAAACAGAGGTGACAGTTGAGGCCCCTATTCTGCAATCTAAACGAATAAAAAAGAATCCGATTAGTTAAAAGTAAAACTAAGATATTATTTCAGCTGAAACTTTAATAATCAACATCGTCTGCACTTTAATTTCGATTGTAAAAATAAATTCCAGGAATAAACATAAAAAAGTTGTGTAAATTGTGTGACAAGAACAGCTTTTCTACTCCTTAAACCTCAAGATTTAAATAAAAATGCTTGTTAATTATTTAATACAGGATAAAATTTGTTCACCTTTTTTTGATGGTGTCTATTTGATATTCCAAAATAAGGTTTAGCTTTTTTATCTTCAATTTTATAATACGAATTCAGATTTTAAATAATGGATATCTTTCTTCTTGATATATCTACCTTGCGTTTAAATAATTGGGGAAAAAATCCTAGACTTGGAATGGAATAAATGAAAAATCTATACATTTTTTAAAACACTTTTACATGAATTTCGCAATTAACCACTAGACAAAACATAAGGAAGTAAGCATTATTTGCCACCAGCAGCTCAATCGTGAATAAAGTTTTAAGAAGTAGTAGATAATTTTGATCTAAAGATCTCACTGTTACTATGGAGGCACAATTTAAACCATAACGAATAACAATATATTCAAGCTGGATAAGGAAAGAAGCACCTTGATGTTCGATGAACCGTTAAGGTGAACGACTTCTTTACAAGCATGCATTTGAAAATATACAGAAGAATAATCCTGATAAACAACTTGTTTAAAAGTTAATACGTACTCACCAGCTGCGAAGTGTATCCCGAGCATTGACTGTTTTCGGAGTTACAGATTACTTGAATCAAAACTCGGCCTCCAGAATTTGTTAACACGATTGCAGGTCTCAAAAAGTTCTTCCAGCTCTCCTAAAAAATTCCGAATTTCCTACCCCTGATAGTGATTCCGTTCCGATAGTCCGTTCAAGGGTTCAATGCAATATTTCATTATTTTTTTATTGCTCTGCAGGCTCTGCTCTGCTCTGCAGTCTGCCATTCTCAAGCCATTCTTCATCGCCATTCGCATGCGCGTGCGCCTACGAGAAACCCGAGAAGAAACACACATATCAGCTGTCATTGAACGGCGCCAAATTTAAATTCCCTGTCGATTTGAAATAAAAGACAGCTAGGTAAGCATGGTTGGTCTGTCCAGAAAGATATTTTGTTCATATCTGGATGGTGATTTTCTCCCATTATGAGACTAATTTATCCCAAGTGTCAACTTAAAAAAAAAATTTACTCAAATTATAAAAATTTGTTGAAAACCCGAAATGTCAATTTTCTCGAAAATGGCTGAATCAATTTTAATGGTTTAAAAATATATTATACAAGGTGTAAAAGCAGTTGTTAACAAAATTAAGAATCAATTCTGGCAATTAAAAGGGGAAAAACTTTTTTTTTTGAAAAAAAAATTTCAATTAAAACTTTTTTGTACCGCCGCTTCTTTTCTCATAAGTGACTCATGACCTTGACAACACATATTTTTCGTAGCATGATTTCAATGGTGCTTGACAGTTAAAAAAAATGTATACCTTAGTACTCATAGCTATGGTTGAATTCAACACTTCACTCAAAATTGTTGAACTTATTAATATAGTTAGATACTTCTGCATATTTCCACTTTCAAATATAGTTTTGCGAGTATTATTTATTTACGCTATGTACCTTTGAATTTTTCAGTGTATTTTGAAGAAGCTACAGCCTGTGCAACAAATTATACTGTTACGTTTTAACATATTTTAGTATGCATTTAAAATTCTTAAGACGCTCGTAGTAGAATGTGTACTAAAAAAACGTAATTATGTAATCGTTATGTATTTCTTGAATTGAATTTTGATGGTATAAATAAATAAATATATATATATATGTTTAAAGTTTATAGGTTTTTAAAGTTAAATGCCTCTTCATTCAATACCCGATAAATTTCATGTTATTAAAAAGATACATTAAAAACTTTTAAAAATTAAAATTAAATAAATTAATTTACATTTTTTTCAATCTAGAAGTGTGTAGCAAGGCAATTAGCCACTCAACCAAATACTATTTTGCTATCTTTTTTTTTAATATTTAGGGAAGATAATTAACATTTTTTAGTAACTTAAGATGCGAGATTTCTCATTGTTTAAAAAACCTTGAAAAATATAAACATCAAAAAATATTTAAAAGTTTAAAATAAAAAAATAACGACCGTTCTTCTAAAAATAATGTTTAGATTCGTATCCAAATGAGAAGGTAGTGGTTTTATGTAAAATTTGACTTGGTCGTTTTTCATTAAATCAAGTCAGAAAAAACGATTTTTACATTTTTCTCATGAATTAAAAATTCTGTGGACGGTTTTTTGTAGTACTCTGAAATTCGAAGAATTTAGCCTAAACACTTTTTTCGATAAAAATAAAATTATCAGAGTTATAACATTTTCAAAATGTAAAATAACAAACGAAAATGAGTATTTAAAACCAAACAACGCACGATATCAAAAAAAGAGTAGAGAAAAAAAATGTTGCTTTTCTAAACCTCTACAAGAATGTCATAACAACTTTTAAAATTTTCTTGAAAAATCAAAAATTAGAATCTTGATCGCACAAAAAAATAGTTTTTGTTTTATTCGTAAAAAACAATATTAAAAATGAAAATAAAATTTCAAGAAAAAAACACAAGCTGCGAGAAAAAAAATAGACGAAAGTTGTTTACACAAAACAGAGCTACACATTTGTTATTAATCATTTTCTGAAACGACGCTAGAACATATATAAATACAAGCATACTACTGCATCTAAAATAATAATCTGCATAATGAAAAAGTTATAATAACAAATTCTTTACATTCCGAAATTTCATTTATTTATATCCGTACAAGGGAGTAAAACCTTACTCAATTACATACGCATGCATAAGTTCTTTTGCTACTTCCGTCGTTTCTTTTTGCGAATAAACTTACGGTCATCAACACTCATATCACTTGAAGCACACTTTCTTTTACGTATGAACGCACAAAAATCCAAACTTGTATCATCAATAGCAGAATCTCTATTGTACAAGTTATTAATATACATTTCAAATTCACTATTAACAAACCCCTGATTTGATAGAGCCTTGGGAGTTACTTTCTTCGGAACAGGAACTGCAGGCTTGAAAGCAACTTCGGCAGGATCAAATTCCTGACAAATTTCCTGTGGATTTCTGAAAGATGAGAAGATATGATATTAAAATGTAAAATACACTTTTAAAATCATTGTAAATTTTAAAAAGAACACGAATTCTATATATTCATGAGAACTGATTATTTACAGAAGAAATACTCACAGTTTAGCAATTGTGGGAGCTAAGCTTCCTTCACCAGTAGACGGAACTTCCCAGGCTATGTTTTTTGCGAATTGATGAACGGTGACGTGATAATGTCGCTGCAGTAAATTCGTTAGTTTTATTTGATTTTTAAATAATAGAATATTTCTTGGCAGAAGAAACTATAGAATTATTATTTATGTATATTGTATACCTGCAAGGCTGCAATTTCCCAGAGTGCTGTACTTTGCGCGTTACAGTACTCGGGTTCTTCCAGTTCTGGTAGGAAAATTCCATCACCAGCCCCGCTATCAGTGTCTAGTAAACTTTGTGTCGCCTTTCCTTGTTGCATTATCGTCTTAATTACATTGAGAACTCCCAGAGCTCCATTATGCTGCAACCCCAAAGCCATAGTCGCGATTCTTTTTACAAAAGCGATTAATCGATTCCGAGTGATGTTTTTGTGCCTGCTAATTAATGACTGAACCAAGACTTTTAAAACAATGTCTATTTCAGAATGACTTTTTCCAGCATGGACATTTAGCAGGTTTTTATACAGATGGCAATAAAACCTGAAATGCAATCCATTAAACAGTTACATGCAATGATTAATGTTTTATACATACTACTTATTTTAGTGTCAATATGGAAAAGAGAGGACGCTTTTATAAATGTATTATATTTGAGGGTGAGACAAGCAAGGAGGGGGTTGTATGATGGGGGCGTTCATTTCGCAATATTGCTCTGACCTAGGCCACTGATTAATCTCTCTAGCAATCAGAACAGGCAAAAATAAAATTAGGCCTATGACATCTATACTAGATCTTTATTCATTTACTCAATAGATGCCTTTAAAAAATTGGACATTCTACGTAAATTGACCTCAATAAGCCCCATGACATTTTTAAATGCCCACTATTTCTGGAGTTGTTCATAATTTTCAAAAAACTTTAAAATCTTAGTTGTTTCTCAATATCTTCTAAAGAATATAAAAGTTTGTCATCTTGCACACTATATAGAGCAAACAAATTTACTTTATGTATTATAAAAAATCGCAAATTCTATAGAATATTATATAAAAAGATATTTTTTGACCCCGGCCACTGCTCAAGGCGTTATGTATTTCTTGAATGACCCAAAGTTTAAATCTGTCTTACTTTGATGGTTGTAAAACGTAGAATCACATAACTTCAGACACCCAATTTTCTTTTGTGCATAATAAATTGTTAAATCAGAATTAAACTTTTTACATGATATCTGTCTTTGGGCTTTTCATAAATGTCAATGTTAAACGCATATAATTAAAAATATATAAGTAATTTTGAATAACTCACCCTAAAAATTACTAATACCTTTAGAAACTTTTGCTATAAAAAAAACTAAGCAAATTCCCGCCCTCCATTCAACTAAAGAAAGGTGAAATAGGGGTTAAATTTAAAAAAATAGTGTACTTTACCTCTGTGGATCTATATTCAAAGCCAAACCCTGTCCTGACAATATCACAAATACGGTTAGAATGCAGTTTAGTCTTTCTCTTAGGCCTAAATTTCTTTCCTGCAGTAAAGTGCTCAAAACGTTAACAATATCCTGGTAAAATTCTAAGTTTATGCAGTGAGAAAATCTAAAAATAATTTTATTTTAGAAACCTTTCAAATTCTAATCAAATCATGCTACAAAAATAATAATTTTAATTACTTGGCTAAGCCTTCTAAACAAGCCGACAGAATTTTGCTACTCGGAGTTTGTTTCAAAATCCTGAAGTAAATCGTGAACATGACTCCCGTAATTTCAGTAAAAACTTTCTCCTTTGCTTTTTTATTCTCCTCAGCTTTGGTCTCCAACAATTCCTGCTCAACTTGTTCCAGTTTTTTGTTCTTCTTTCGCTCGCGTTTGCTCAACGCGAGGATTCTCTGCTTATGCGACATTAATTTCTTTTGTTTCATTTCCTCTTCTCTTTCCTTATCTAAGTTAATGTCTTTAATTCGCAATCCCAATAACACTGATATTACCTCATGATGCACAGAATGTCCTCGAGGCTTTACATATTTATTCAACTGTTGCACAATCTAAATTAGTTAAATAATTATTAATACACAAAATTTAAATCAAAACAAAAACCGGAAATATATTGGAAACGTTGAATGAACCCTTACGCTTAAAGATAATTCTCCTCGTTTGTCTTCTTTGAATATCTGTGTGAAACATTTCAAGACAGCTTCTCTTATAGTTTGAAGTTTACTATCTAGTAGTGGAATGAGAAATTTAGTGATGTTGTTCGCAAAATTGAAGTAGGGATGGGTAACAAGCAAATCGCACATGCAATTCACAGCTAACATCGCCAACTGAATTTCCCTATCGCCTACTTTCCGCATAGCATTTCCTTTCTTGTATAACACTTTAGCCGTCTTCTCTAGATTTTGCAAATATTTTTTGTAATGTTTGAGTAATTTTGCTTCAAAGTCCTGAAGCTGTAATGTATCCTTCTTCACTGAAAATAAGAAGCATCATTAGTTAAATTAAATGCGCATAATCAATTGCATTTAAGAAGAGTAATCTTTTTATATTTACGTTTTATTCCATCTTGTTTGATCTGTACAATATGATAAGCAGGAAGGATATCCTTAAATATTTCTAGAAGAGACGCTGTAGCTAATTTTCGTACAGTTATGTATACTTCAGGAATTTTCTCCTGCATGAATTCAAGCAACATTGTGAAGTTTTTCATCCTCAGTTCTGGGTCTTCCAAAATTCCACTAGATAAAATGCCGATTGCGTATCGACGAGACTTCAAAACCTCTTCGCGACATGCCAACAATTTTGCGGTAGAAACGGGTTCATTATCGTCAAGTTCAATCAAGTTCTTAAAATTAAAGCATATCATGTAAACGTGATAATCTTAAGCAAAAATGCAAAAATATATTATTATATAAATACAAAGAAAATAATTTAACCTTGTCGTTTATTTCCCACTGTTTTTCTTGTGTGTCTACTTCATTTTCTATATTTTCTTCTTTCTCATCAGCCACTTCTTCATCTTGCTCTTCAATAGCTTCTTCCTTTTCAATTGCTCTGGTTTTAACAAGTCCCTCTTTCGTTTTGATCGGTAATAACAATTTGTATTCCTTTCCGATCTCATCTTCCACACCTTTGAAAGCAGTCTTCTCATATCTGTATTCTAAATTCTCATCGACGAGTTTCTTTTTCTTCGTTTCCCTATAACACGGAATTAAAAAAAAAATTAATTCTATTAACAGTAGTTCTTTATTTTTAATTCCATTGCGAACAAATTATTAAATCATAAAGGTCGGTATGTACGATTCATACTTGGGGACTTCAGTCAGACGAATTTTTTTGAGGAGATCATAAGACTTGTTGGATATGGCATTTTTAAGAAAAGAGAGATCATCTTTCTCCACCATTTCCAAAATATCCTGATTGTCGTCACTTGCCTCATCTTCTTCAACACCATTCAATCGAGGTCGTTGGGCCTTTTGAGTCGTTTTTTTCTTCTCTCGATGTCGTCGACTCTTAAGTTTGCCTTGCTTTGAAAGCTTAGTGCGCTTTTGATTACTTTTCTTCACTTTACTGATCCTCATTTTTTCACTTTTTTATCAAAAATTGAAATTCTATTTACAAATTGCTGAAAAACATCAGATATAAATATAATTATATGAATTTCATTTAAATGAAATTAATAATCCTATCATTCGTAATTTATTATCGACAGCTTTTTCAATAGAATTATTAATCATATTAAATTTGAAAGCTTAACAATTATTTAATGATAAATTTCCATAATTAAATAATTGGTTTCAAGTTAAAAATCTTTTAGTCTGAAAATGTCCTTTCTTTAAATCATTCACGTAAAATTCAAAGAATTGGAAATTTTCGAGGGGGTTTTCACAAAAATCTCTTTTTACTTGAACTGAAAAAAAGTAAAAAGTTTTCATAATCATTTCTATCTTTTGGTTATGATTTAATTGAATTAATTGAAACTCAGTATTTTTATGTAAAACTTACCGAGAAATCAAAATTTCGAGGCCCCAATCACTTATAATAACGCCTTCCTACTTATATTTAAATATTTTGTACAAAATTTTTACAACTTAAATTTTTCAAAATTGTCCAATTTAATTTGTTTCATATATTTTTTAGTGCTCAAACCAATCCTTTTTAAGACTAAAATTTTAATTAGTTAACCAAGTACACCAGAACGTTGTAAGACTTTACAGTTCGGGGCTCTGTACGAGCTTACAAACAGTCGACGCAGGTATAAGAGGCAGCGCCGTACCTACATATAGCGGGCAACCGCTGCTAAGGAAAAGACGATTTGATGCAGTACCGAAAAGCAGTACGGAGCTGAAAAGGGATCGGTCAACGGAGGCGCTGATATCCCAAGTGTGAGTTTGTGCACGCCGAGACCGAAGTA
Source organism: Druon quercuslanigerum (assembly GCA_010014905.2). Classification (NCBI taxonomy): domain Eukaryota; kingdom Metazoa; phylum Arthropoda; class Insecta; order Hymenoptera; family Cynipidae; genus Druon; species Druon quercuslanigerum. The sequence continues at coordinate 11,710 of JAAAKG020133487.1, forward strand.
ACGAAGACCGGAAGTTTCTGGTGCATTAAAATTGCGTTTGACAGGAAAATATATTTTTCGACATAAAAAATCAGTCAATCTCTTTTATAATTTTTGAAACTCTCACAAAACATTTAAATCCATCATTTCCGAATGTACGCAAAATCAGGCAATTTTGAGAAAATAAAGTTTGAACAAATTCGTAAAAAATATATATTTTTTTTAATAATCCAGCAGGATGTGTCTCAATTGACTTCAACCAAAAAGGGCTTTCGCCTCTTCCTTTTTATATGTATAATTTCATTTTTTTGATACTCCACGATTATTTTGAGACCGTAGAAAAAAGTCCTTTAGGAGATTTTTAAATATACTTGAGTTTTTATGTTTAGTAGGAGAAAATAACTCGAAATGGAAGCTTCTAAGATATTAAGTCAATGATTTGGCGTCCAAAAAGAGCCTAAATGTTCAGTATCTCTGGACACATTCAACCTATTAAAATTATTGAAAGCAGGTGCATAGTCAATTTTAAACAATTTTTTTTTCAAAATTTCTCTTTTTCATAGCAGCCTCTGTTTAAAGTAGCCTAAATAGAAGTTTATGTGTGTAGGCTTTCCTGCAGAAATAAAAAATGCAATATTCGATCTCTTATTGTTTGGGAGATATGGCCTTAAGAAATAATTTTTTAGTGAAAAATTTGTCTGCACATTTTTTTTTACTTCAGGCTTTTGTAAATGGACTTATTTCCTGTCTTTTTTTGTGCACTTGAGACATACCTTGTTTCTTGTGCGCAAAGCATGTCATCGGATTGAAATTAATTTCTTTTAGTTTTACATGGAGGATTGTACATGTTTTATTATCATAAAACAATCATTTATATGAAGTGCACGATGCATGTCTATTTAGAAGGATAAAAAACCTCCAGTATACCGTCCGGCTATACAATTTTCTGGAAATACTGGCTTTCGCCAGTATCCAGGTGAATGATTGAATTCCAATTTCTGCGTATACTAATATACACAAAATAATAAATCCCAAACATTAACTATAATTTCGATCTTACATAGCGCGCACAGAAATAAATATTTTGTAGCCACCGCAGCACAAGAAATTGAATTAAGAATCTTCATACTAAGTTTCATCACATGATAACAAAATATGAAAGTAGCACTTCTTAAAATAAGTTTAGAATTAACGTAATAAAATCATTTAGAATTTCAAAACACCTGCATAAAATGCAAAATTAATAACATAATTTTATAGCATGCTTAAAAATACTGTTTTGTATTATTTGCATATGCCTTATAACTTTAAAAAATCGATTGGACTTCACAACTGATTTCATTTTTTTTAATGTGCACATCCATACAATTTCATGCTAGAAAGAAAAATAAATTAAGTCAATTGGAGCTCTTTATCTAAAACTTTAACTCTGTACTCCTAAAGAAATAAATCTTTCGAAATTTCATGCGATTTGGGTCATTTATATGATTTTTAAAAAAGCATTCTACTAGAACCGAGGCTTGTGTGATTTATATTACAATTTTATATAAAATTAAAAAAGCATGCCTGTATTTAGCCATTATTTTTAAAAATGTATGCTACTTTTTATCTCTGAAATGAATGAATGGAAAAAAATGACTAGAAACATTATGCGGAAGTATTGGCATTATTATTGAAATAGTTTTTGGGGATATATTTTTTTAAATAATAATATTTCATTGCTTCGTTTCTGATACTACTTTTTGATTACTTGACTACTTCATATTAAGTAAATGAATCAGTCTGTTAAGTGCGTAATTATCTTCTATCACATTCGGTAGCTTTATAATTTCCAAATTGTAGATAATGTGCTGAAATGTTGGGGAACGAATCAAAATATATAGAGGTTCATCTGCCTGGTTCATGTAAGTTTTTACTTCCTTTAAATAATGCAATTCTATTACTTACATTTTATTCTGGACACAAAAATTCTCCATAATTTTTATTATACTCATAGCTGTATCGGGACGAATTTTCTTGAACAAATTCATCCGTCTACACGGAGATACAGTCACCGCCTTAATAAAAAATATTGTTTGTTCCAAAAAACTTTCATAACTATAAAAACATTATTGAAGAACTGCCAACTAATTAAAGAAATTAAATATATTTATGGTCTACTTACTTCAATAAAATGACATTTTCCTTGTATTTCTGTTAAAACATTGTTTTTTATTATTTGTAGAAAAATATAGTAGAGCTCTAGGTGATGTCGATCTTCAATGCGTATTTCAAACATAACCTCTTATTTCTGGTGTCATTAACACATGGTGATATTTCCGGTAGGTGCGATAGCAAAGATATTATCAAAGATATTAGGTCCTAGATACGGCATGAGATTAGTTGCACCACATACCGGTAGTTAGCGCGGCGGGCAAGTTTGTGTTTTTGCATATATATATAGCTCTTAGTTCCGCCACATA
>JAAAKG020133489.1:0-14150 GCA_010014905.2 Druon quercuslanigerum
ATAACTAAAATAAACGGTTGAAGGTATGAAGTTCAAGATTGTATAGATTTCATACTTGTATTAAATGCTTACTCTTTAGATTCAAAGAAATTAATTGTGTAACGCAATCCTATTATAGAAATAATTATTCACTATTAGTACTATTCTAGATTTAAAAATGGACAGAAGTTAAATGACTTATGGAAATTTGAAAATCAATTTCTGCGTAGAATTGAGAATTAGAATTACCTTTGATATCATAATCTTAGTTAATTTATTATTTTGTCGTATTAAATTGTAAATATGTAGTGGGCAGAATCCTAAACCATCGTAATGCAATTTGTATCCCATTTTTCGTGACCAATAGTACAAAAAGATCAAATGTGTTAACGCTTCAGTATGCCACATTGTGTTAGATTTAATAATGCATTTCAAAGTTAAGTAAATTTAACTCAGTAATGTTAAGCGCAGATATTGAGTTTACATTATTGTGGAAGGTATTAAGTTAACATTTACATAAAACTATTGAAAACCCATTTAAAATTGAATTATAAATTACATATTTATTACACTTAGCTGGTTTCAACCATTATAATTAGCAGATTCAGAAAATATAATTTATGTATATATATATATATATCGGGTTTGTTTTCGTCAGCGCATTTCCCAATTGGGTCAATACTATTAAATTAATTAATCAAGCTGATATGAGCTATGTCCTGTATATTAAAGGACGCGGAAATTAATTAGGATCGCATATGATGTTTTGAAAGTCAGTAATATTTGAATGCACAAATGTAATGCTATACGTGGACAGCAATATCATGTACTGGTAATAACAGTCGATATGGGATCGACCCTAGCCCTCGAAGCCAAAGGTACGCTATTCCCTCAGCTCACCAATTAGAGAAACCTATATCTTGCCAATGATACCAGAATACATTCTCTTGAGTCAATTTTACCAAATAATGCCTGTCAAAGAGAACTCGCAATGTTTTTAATAGATGGCAGTGTCACGCTTGTATAATTTCGAGGATATTTGTCAAGTTATTAGAAAGCATAAGTTATCACTGCTGATTATATTTTAGAATGAAGAGTGCTGCATAACCTACGTTGGAGCGCGAGAAGGCTCGGGAAAATCTCACTATTTCTTACGTGGGTTGTTGGGTGAGGGTAATTTATCGGAATTCTTCATGAGAGTGAAGAAAATTCTACAAAAGCAAAATCACCACTTATATATAAAACTAAACAACACTTCCGGGATAACGTGTGCTGGTTTGTGTAAAAAAAAATGATTAGAAATTGGATCAGGCTAGGCTGCTGATTGTGTTGTATTAATAGGTTTCCGTAAGCGACAAAGAATCGAATTTTCTAATTTTCACCAAAGTAAAAACTTCCTTCCGACATGTGAAGAAGCCAAATAAGAATGAAAAATTTGTTTATGCTGTCAAAGCATTGTATTCTGAGAAAATAAAAGTTTAGTCTTTTTAGTAAACGATAATAATTTCAAGAAATAATTGTTCCTGAATAGAAGAAAAACTATCATAACGACGCTAAAATACTGATCTTCAATGTTAACGAAAATATAAATAGATTCTTTTATGGCTAATATTAAAAAATGATATTTTCAACAATATTATAATCACAACTTGCAATTAATTTTATAAGCATTTTTTAATAATGAAACCTTTTCTTAAATTTAGGTTATCTAGTTATGTACTGCCCCGCTTCGATATCAAAAATTATCGTATATATTTATATAACGTTGAAGTTTACTAACTTTACAATACAATATTTAAATTATGTTATAGAAAATTCATACCTGTATAATGAGATAAGTATTTTGATTTTTTCATCATGCGATGAATAAGTAATATTCACAAAAATAAAGGCTTTTCACCATTTTTATGTTCATCGGATTAATGTATTTAAAAAGATTGATCGAACTTTACATATTTGACTGGATTTCAAGGAAGATTATAATATTTTATTAAAATTTCGAAGAATGTATTCACAGGAAATGAAGAATTTTAAATGATTTCAGGGCATTTTAAAAGATTCCGAAGCATTTGAAGCCTTTTTCTAAAGATAAGATTTTTTAATAGAATTTTCAAACGAATTTTCAACAGATCAACAAAATTTCGAGGAATTTTAAGAACTATCGTCAGATTTCATGTAGCATCATGGAGTTAGAAGGTATGTTATAATATTTTAATAAAATTCCAAAGAAATAATTTATAAGAATTAAGGGATTTCAAAATATTTCTAAGGATTATAAATATTTTTAGGTAGAGAAGACGATCATACATTAGACAATGATCCTACTGTATATAGTCTTTAATTCAAAATATTAATCTATCTGAAATTAATAATTTATTTTATTTAATAGTTCAAACATGATACGTGATAATGTGTCTGTGTGTACTCGTAATGCATGATTATCTACTTCGGCACCATTATATACTATAAGCTGGTCTCCCCTATATCAAAGGATGACAAGGAATTTTCAAGATATCAAACTAAACGTTAAACAATATTATGAGATTTCCAGCAAATTAATGGGATTTCAAAGAATCATTTAACACACATGTAGTTTAATCGTGTGATTACCAATTAGAATCTAATTGAGCTTGTTAATAAGCTGATTTAATACCCTAAATAATTATTGTTATTGAATAATTTATATTTAGTGGAAGTGTTATGAAAATTGATTGTCAGCATCAACGCTATCAGTGAAATTTGGATTGAAATTTGACTCTTCTCATCAAACTGGAATGCGAGCCCAGCATCAAAACAATTTCCCGTTGAAAATTCAAATGATTTCATTGACGAATCTAATCACTGGAGCAGCACCCGAAAAATAGCTCTCTTTTAAAACAGAAATGAGAGAGGTGAAACTCGAACATAGAAATCGGAGAGATAAAGGAATTATAGCAATTGGAACGTTATATATCTCGCTCTGAATTTGATACTATTCCAAAATACCATTAGTATGCTCAAATAAAATTTTATGCTCGCATACTTAACTTAATTTTCCTAATCATCCCTTCAGAGAAAAATATTCTTTTAAGTATATGAAGAAAATTTCGGGGTGGCAAATATTCTTTGATTTTTGGGTCCAGCAAAAAACAATGGTATTTCAAAAGTGAAAAACCTATTCATTTCTCCTTCGTCCAGGAAATTTAATTAAAAATTCGTTATGATGTCTCGGAATTAGTGATTCCCTCGTCAGATAGCCTATTTATAAATATAGGGATAAAAAATGCTCAATGTCTTGAAATGCTTTACTCTTGGTGGAACGTTTTTTTTAAATTTTCTTACATTTTTTATCGAGTTATGCGTTACTCTTAACCCAGCGTTATTTTAATTTTTTTTAAATTTTTACCGGGCCTAAATCAATACTACTTATAGTGCTTTTTATCTTACTTTGAATACTTTTTAACTATTGTGCACAACGCAAGTGCACTTCTTAAAGTATTAAATCTACTGTAAAATATCTGTATTCGATTTCTTAACCTCAAACCTGAACCTTTTGCTTCAAACATTAACACCTAAGACCATGTTGATTTATTCTATTGTATTTCTCTTCTCCGTATTCTATCTTGCTTAATCTTTCTCGAAACTTATTTCTTGTTATACTTATACTTTACCAATAGGCTATCTGATGAAGGAATCAGCCTGATTCTCAAATGTCATACCAAGTTTTTAATGAAATTCTCTGGATCAAGTAAAAACAGAAAACAAATCTTCAGCAATGCCACAGTTCTATTAAGATTGCCATATTTTAATTTCAATTCTTTTTTTTCTGCACATTACACTGTCTTTCATAAATAATTGAAGCGTGTATATAATTAATGAAATCGCTCATGCCGTAATAAAATAATGCTGTAAAATTATAGAGAGACACAGCTTGGTACAAAAATCAAATATATGTATGATAATTAAAATATATTAATCTATACCTAAAAGCTTCAGTTTCAGCGAATTTCCATATGATTAGTACCATTTTTTTCTCTAAAGAAACTCAAGCTATTTTTATTCAAGTATCAAATATTCGTGCATGAGTTATTATTTAAAAGAGTAGGAGTGGAATCTTAGTGCAATCTCTGCAATTTGAATAAATAAAGCAGGTGGCTACTATTAATAAAATAAAAATACATTTAAATAAATATATGATTATATACAAATTACATAAATGATTCTAATCAAAATTTAGAAAAGATCCATTTCTTTCAACAAAGCACTTATGATTTACACGAAGGTTCGTGAGGCATACAACTCGCAAAGTTAATCAACTGCCACAATGGGTCTGGAATGGATCTGGAAGCAAAGATGATTGGACGATTGGACAGAAGTGGGTGATAAACGTACCTATTAACATTACCAGCACCACTGACCCTGTTGTTTCTTTATCGCAAACGGGAGGAAAAGTATTGTGAAGCATACTTCGATTATAGTTTTTGATTTATTTCCTACTTCTATAGTAATTAATTGAAAGAAAATCTCAAACAGAATTGATATTCTGAAAATGGATAAAATGATCGTAACGCTCTGGGGGGCGTATCGATTAAAAGTACCTCATTTTTAGTTCCAATAGGGATAAAAATTTCCTTTGGGAATCAAAATTACTCCCCTAAAGTTTAATAACAAAAATGTTTTCGTTCGCCAAATCGTACATATAGTCACAAAGTCTTCCCAGTGACACACTTCTTCTTACCTGCCCTGCCTAAACAACCTGCAGATATAAAAAGATTTCAAAAAGATGATTCTTTCCCCATTTTCTTAGTGTTATATCCATTTTCTTGACTATTTCACCATTAATTGCATACAGAAAAAATTGACGTGCGAAATATTACAGGTAATCGGTCAAACAAGATACACGCATGATGATTACTTTAAACTGAGGTAAACTTTATGTGGTGAATCGCATATATATATTTTACACGATCTCACATAAACACGGATAGTTTACCTCAGTTGGTGGTAATGAGCTGACGATTAACCTGCTTGAACTATTACCTACAATTAAGTTTTTACTGGTGACTTAGATCTCATAAACAATATCTTTTTCTTTTAAATAAAAATAATATACAATACAGAGGCATTAACATTTTTTATTTTATTGTAACTTTACGAGAGAGCTTTTGACTAAGAAAATGAATTTTTCATCTCTATTAGAACTACTAATGAATAACTTTTTTTAATAAACCATAGAAAATAATGTACCAAAAAGCACTTATCTTGGACAAAAAGCGCTCGACAGTTCAGCGTGACTGTCAATGTTTTCGTTTTAGCGAAAGCAAGCTATTTTATTTCTTAACAAATACATTTTTTTCGATTTTTAATAACTTTTTAAGTATGCTCTAAAGATTCGTAAGTTCGATAAAACGGAGCTTCAATCCCTATAATAACTAAATGTGCATAATTTATAGCATCTTGAAGTAAAAAAATTATTTATTATGTTATAAACATAATAATAAACAAGTATAATTTATTTGTTCATTGCAAGATCAGTTTAAAAAATTCATAGTTTGACATAAAATTAAAGTGAAATTAATATATGATTAAGTTTAGTTAAAAATAGCTGCTCTTTTGCTATTGTTTTAACAATTTTAGTAAACAAAAACATATTTTGACTTTGCCTGAACTAATAATCTCAATTTTTCGCAGAATGAACTAAAAATATCTTTTTAGTGACCTCTTCTTGTTATATATTCTTATTTGAGAAAATCGGTTTTTTATACAAACAAGTGTTATAAACAAATGCCCATCTTTGCATTCGTCCATAAATTTACTTAATTTACAATACAGTTTTAATTAAAAATGTCGTATCCGTGATAGTTTGCTGTCAGGTTTTCAAATAAATATTAGCTGTTAATTATTTTAAAAATGTGTATTTACAAATGTGCATTTTGATTGTTTTCCATAGATAGTCTCATTTTTTAAAGAATCGACTATAAATTTATTGATAATGACTTCCTGTTCTCATAGTTTTTCAATTTGAAGCTACCATAAATTTTATTTAAACAATTTTTATAAACAAATAACTCTGTATAACTTTTCCCACATGAATACATTTTATTGTTTTCAATGAATCCATCAAGAATATCTTACCGTTCACCCGTTTCTGTGATATTTTCCAAGATCATAAAAAATACTAATTATTCGGAAATATTTTATAATTAAATGGTCATTTTTATCTCGTTTTCCTAAACAGGCTTTTTGTGTAATCAACTAAAAAAATGCAAATCCCTATCTATTAGATGCTTTGAAGGGTATCATGTGCTCTTTGTTTTATTATTATTTTTTTTTATTTTCAGTATCTTATCGTCGGTTGAAAATGTGATTTATAATAAAATCTATAAATCTTGTACAGTTTTGTTGTTTTACCAAATATTATTTCAGTTAACTTTACTATTTTATGTTGCTTGTTTCAAACTCTTTGTTAACATAATTTTAAACATGAAAAATTATTTCTTAAACTTTGTGACGTAGAATATAAAAAATGAACAATAAACTTTTTCAGAAACTGCTACCTTTAGGATGGTAACGAGGTTTAACTAACGTTTATTATAATATTTTAATGTATAAATTACGGAAATGACAAATTTTTTTATTACCCTGTAAAGTATTACAACAAGGAGTAAATAAAAAAATATTCTTCAATGATTCCATGAAAAAATTATTTTATTTATAAAAAAATGTAAAAATAGGTGTTTGATCACCCTGAATTTGAAAAGTATAGCTACGTTCATAGACATTTAACAAATAATCAATAGTTTTTGTTAATTCGAAAAATATGAGACATGGAAAGACATTTTTTTCTTATTCTGCAAAAAATGTTTATCATTCAGATATTAACAGACTGTGTATTTGTTTGCAAATACTTTTTTTAAAGAATTATATCAGAGGAGCATGACAAATCACGAAAAAACTAAATTTGTTCATGAATTTTTTTATAAAATTAAAAACAACTTTGTTACGTTATCAGATAATATATTATTTTCATTTAGAATTTTTTTATTTTAAATTTTAAAGTGTGTTACAGCTCTAAAGATTCTCTAAATTCATCAAACAGAGTCTATATCAGCTGATATAGAACCTGTTTGATTGAATTCGAGTATCTTTGGAGCTGTAACACACTTTAAAATTTAGAATAGAAAAAAACTATTTTGTCAATAAAGAAAAAATGTTGCATTGCCTAAAATAAAACTAAGTATTTTGTTTTTCGCACTCAGTATGTCGGTTTTCTAAAACATCTCTAATTTTTGAAAAAAAAGCTAATGTTTCGGTTAGAAAAATTCTTCTTAGGTAATAAGAAGGTTGGGAAATTAATTCTTGGGCTTTACCCGTTTACGTTCAACTGAAACGCTAGGATTGCGTGCAGCCCTTACTCAAGACGATAAACGTCCAAATACGCGTAAACCGACCTTATCGCGTTTACCACCCGGGTTGAGGACATCTCCATATCCTAGTTTAACTGTCGACAGGTGAATATCAGGACAAGCTGGTGCTAACATGCCAATGACAACGATCAATTGTAACACCATTTGTATTTTAATGCCTGTTGGCATATTTGAACTATATTGCGATATATTATTTTCTAATGATGGCATAATAATAACTAAGGGTGAATGGTATATTTGTGAACCAAGTGACTCAAATAGAATTTAAGAGCAGATTTTCTTCACCAGAAAATTCCAGAAATACACTTTTTCCCCTAGACGTTTTTTATTAAGTGGAGAAAAAGCGCGCGCACTATTTACGCGATTTTAGCTTCGATTTCACGCTATGTTAAAATTAAAATACAAAATGATCAATATTATATCTATATAACATTTTTTTGCAATATGAAGGCAATAAAATCAGTTCAAAACTGCAAGTGCTTAATTTTTTTATCTGAATAATTGATTGTTAAAAAAATAATAATAAAAAAGTTTTGTTTTGCGTTCAAACTATGCAAGGTACGGAAAAAGATGAAGATCTATAAAATAAAAGATCTATAAAATTTGTTATAAGTCACTTCTTAGTAGGGTACGTAGTTTTTGTCTTCCTTGTAAAAAACCAAAATTTAAACAAAAAATTATACTTTTGGTCAAACAACACAAGCTGGTCAGTCTACGGCTGGAGAGCCCGGGTTTAAGATGGGAGCTGGCCGGGGAGCCTGGATTTAAGTCGAGCTGCCTCCAGAGCTTCTGTTCGGAATCAGGCCAGCCTCGCAACACTGCGCTGGCCAGCGCCCGGTCATGGATCATGGCCGTGATACAGCCGGGCTGCCCGAAAGTGGCCCGGACGGGATCCATTGGTAGTTCACAAGATTTAAAGAATTCGGGTTTCAATCTTATGAAGTGCATCTGTCACTGAATTCGGGGATCAATTTAATTATTTTTTACTGCTTGAATTGGAGCCTATTATTATATGAAACTCCACACGCCCTGCACATAGAAAGCATTAATTTTTTTCACGTAGTCGTTGAGAGACAAAAACGGCATTCAAACAATAAATAATAATTGATTGTGGGTATTTTGACTTTAAATATTAATAGTTCTGTTTAGACTAAATACATATAATAAGTTTTTAAACATTATATTGCAAATAAAATTTCTAATGCTATTAGGTATCGAACCTACATATCTCTACCTAAATCTATCGCCTAACAGTCGGGAGTGCTAACCACTTCGCTAAATCGTTAAGTTGAAACTCAGACAAAAAGCCATCCCCCCCCCCATAAACTACAGTTCAGAAAAGTTAAAGTTCTTCATTTTAAGCTCTCTTTATCTAATTATTTATTATTGTGAGAGGTTATGTAAATATAAAATAGACAAAATTTTAATAGCAATAGCAATAAAATAATTTTTAAATAAATAACTTAAATCGACTACAATTTTTCTTCACGTAATATTTCGTTTTTTGTTGCTGTAGACTACTTTATAACTTTTTACAATCACAGGGAATGTTCTTTTAATAAATATTTGTCTAAGCTCAAGGTACATTGAAATTTGTGGTGTCAAAATAATATTAACCCTATATATTTCCTATATTTCCACGCATCGAACATCCATGCGAGCCCCCGCCGAGGGCCCTCATCCTAAGAAGGCTCAGCGGGGCTTTTTCTACACGAGTTTGTTAATTTGCAGTTATTTTTAAGTAAAAGACGTTGAATATTTAATAAAAAACAGTTCATTAAAAATGATGAAGAACAGACGACAAAAGGTGACAAAAATTTCAAAAATCTCAAAACTGAGAGATTTCCGGCGGCATTCTCAAAAAACCATAATTTAAATTTCAGAACTTTATACTTAATTACTAGTACGGAAATGAGTATATTTATTTCAATCATATATTTTTTAGAAATTTTGAAATTTACCAAGGCAATTTTAAAATCACCGCAAAAAAAACTCGTTCCGAGACTTGTGTTATTTGCTCTTTATATTATATGTTAGGTATTATATTATTTAAAATATATTATTATTCACTTATTTTAATCTTTATTTGAAAACGATAACTATACATTTATCACGATTCGAGATTTGTATACACATCCATTTCGTAATGAAAGTAATTAGGTTATAAACCAAGTTTAATAATTTAATTATTGACAATCAGCGCCCGGTCAGCTACCTTCTGAGCATTTAGTCATAAGTTTTGCCTGACTAGAGCCTAGTCAGCCTCCGAATGGGATTTTGACATAAATTTTGCCTTGCCAGTCTCCAACCAGCGCACGGCTAGGCTCTTAAAAAACAAACATAGTCAGGCCAGCCCCCGACCAGAAACCTTGTTGTACCAGGGCTAGCCCGGGCTATTTCCACACGGGTCACCTAAAAAGGATTTGCTAATTCTTTATGAATAATGTTAAGGTGAGAGGAGTAGATTTTCTTTAAATCTAAATAAATAGGATTATAATTAAAAAATGCAAATACATATGTTTCAATACATTTAAGGATAGAATTGAGTGTGAAGCTAATATGGTTAATATGCCATACCTCAGAGAAAAATGATCATTTAAGTATGACCTTATTTTATAAAAACTCAAAAACAAATTTTATAAAAAGAAAAACCACTTATGTTACATTGTTTCCAATATGACTAAAATGGCCAATTTTTTATATTTAGATTAGGATATATTGAAATCCTGGTATTTCATAAGAATACAAAATTTAGGATTTTTATTGAAGTGTAAAAAAGAACCCATAAAAGACTCATGTTAATCATTTTTTGAATTTCATAGGATAAAACAATTCAGAAATACTATATTTCTTAAAAGAAGAGTAGATTTTAAGATATAATAAAAGTAGCATCTCTTGTACAGAATTAGAGAAAAGTATATCATATAATACTTATATTTTTCACATAAAAGGGAAAAACCAAATCTGAGAAATATGACAAAATAGATATTATTTTAAAATAATTATATATTTATAATTCTCTCTAATATTTCAATACCTTAAGGGGTTGTTTTTTTAAAACTGTAAGCGAAATGTTTGGTGTGATACTGAAATAACGTTTGTTTGTTATCAATTGTTTGAAAACAAGTATTGGCAGAACGCTCACTTATTGAAAATTAATAACTACTAATATTTAAATCATACTTTTGAGTATATGACTTATAAATTGTTATGATTAATAAACCTTTTTTTATGTTTTAAGAGGAGTTAATCTTGTCTAAACTCCTATCTGTAGTAATTGTTTGTGTTATTTACGATACAGGTTAAACATATTTATGTAATTTGCATTTTTTTAAACAAAGTTACAAAACTTAACTGAAATAATAAAGATCCCTGAAACTGTAATGATATTGAGGTTTTATACCTACGCATAATTGCCAATCTAGAAGTCTATCATATTTATTTGCATAAATATTTATTATTTATTATTTCATTAATAAATGCACTCATGATAAATTGCGTGTGCTCATGTGCATTTCTAAGAGAATTTCCGTGTTCTAGAGAACTTAATTTTAACTAAACCTAAACTTTAAGATTCTCCTTAAAGATTTAGACCACCGCATGCTTCTCTGATGAAAGGATGTGCTTTTCCAATAAACTATGATGAAAGTTACGTTGAAAATTCATTTACCCAATAGTTTCTTGCCAAGAATATCGCTTATATATCTGTTATGCACATACATAATAATCAACAAATATGATAATGAGGGCGGAATAGAGCAGGCGGGGTTCGTAATTAGCTTGCTCGTGATTTAACAACGGTTATGTTAATTCTTCAAGTTTAGTTCTTTACGACGCCAGGACAAGAATTAATTTTCAAAATACGTGACTTCATAAAGCACTGTATCTATTAAGGTCCTCAACTGGTCAGCTCTGATGTGCAAATTATATTTAAACGAAAGATTCAAATTTATTAAACTAATGATCTACTTACGAAATTATATCATTTACACTCATGCAAATTGCTAAATACAATTAGAAAATTTGATAACTACCAGAGCTGGTTTCATGATATAAAATAAGATTCTGTTTTCGAGAAAGTACCATCTACTGAGTAGCATCAAGAGCTTTAATTAAACCGGCTCAATTGCGTTTTGGAACATTCAGCGTCTTGAATGTGAGAGTGCAGTTTGGAGAAAAGCGTTCCTTAAGAAAGGGTTTGGGTATACTTTAGCGATATAATTAAATTCCGTTCCACCTTGATGCAAATTCTATTTCATTATTTTTATTAATCTATATTATTGCGTAAAAGGGAAAAAAGCACCTTATAATTTTGTGTTTACTGTATGTTCTAAATTTATGAGTTGATTGCTCAAGAAAATACCTGTCGGTCTGAATTTATTCCTAAAAAAATCTGCATACCTGAAAAAATTTAAAATATCAATTGGCACCATTTTTAATACAGATCCTGCATTCATTTTTAGACAATAGAGATGCTCCACGTTTTCTTTTTGATTCTTCAGTATCACTAGACTTTCTTCGTTTTTTTTTTGCTTTTGTGTATGATATCCTTTGTTAATTATTATTAAAACATGCATTCCGTACAATTACACTGGCCTCTGAAATTTATATATAAAGAACAGTTTTGTTGATTTAAAAAAATATAAAAGCCTTGGATGAAATATGAGCTAAACACATATATTACAGAAATAAAATTCATTAATTATGGTACATTATAAAAACCAATAAGGTATACCAAATAAAAACGAACAGACACACATGCAAATATAATATAAATCAAAGAAGGCAGAATAATATAAAATTACTGCCACTGAACTAAACTATTTTTAGATTTATTACGAAAAATCAAGGAACGATGGCTTATCCACTCATCGTTAAAAATTACTAAAAACTGTCGACTGTCGCCTTGAAGTGGTTTTGCCTGTAGTAATCCACATTTACATTTTAGATTAAATAATGGATAATCACCGTTAATAAATTATACGTAAAAACGCAGTAAAATTTCATTTAAAAAAAGCTACTCTCGGTGTATTATTTAGCATGCATATGAATCTCCTATATATTTAACGAGAATGCGAGAAAATCCTGTCGAAAACGTATCATCGAGTTAAATATGAGAGTCAATATAATTATAATCAGTTCAATCAATTATAGTTGCAATCAATTATAATCAGAGTCAATATAAGCAATATAAATATGAGTCAAGTAGTAATCGCGTGTAAATAAAACATGTATATCCGCCCACAGTCTCCCTGACGCACAATTCGATGACGTTGGGATTAAAGTTTGAAATATTACGTTCGGGATGTCATATAGCAAAGATCAAATACATAGAGTTACGTGTTTCAGTGATGTTTAATTCAAGTCGTCATAAATTTCAATTTCACAAGAAGAATAAATTGTGCTTTACAAAATTGATAAACGAACAATATTGTTTTGCCAGAGCAAAGTATGATTTCCACTGGATTGAGAAATAGCCAGTTATTTTGGAAGTGTAATTATAAATTTCGAAACAGAGGTATTTTTACTTACAATAACATTTTAATTCAATTTTAAACGATACTTAAATCATAAAAACTGCTAGTTTATTAAATTCATGAGTAGAAGTTTTTAGATTAAAATTATATTAAAATTAATTTTTAAATTTTTTATGAACATAACATCTCTTACTATAGACACCTTAAAAATGAAATGTTCTACTGTTAATGTATAAGACTTTTGTATTTTTAAATTATTGTATTTCCAGAGCTACGATTTTTAATTTATTTATCTAACTTTCTCAAGCTTTTAATCTGTGAAATTTTAACGAATAAATTAAATTTATTTTTGTTCTTCCTTTTTTTACCCCAACCTTTTTTTTATGTTTACCCTTTTTGTTATTTTAAATGTCTGTATTTATATGTGTGCGTAATTTTACAAGTCTACTCCTTTTTAGTTTCTGGAATTTAAATTTAGTAAATTTTGTATCGTGAAAGGTTTAAAAGTTTTCATGTTGAACTCTTGCTTTAAAATTCTTCTTTTTATGCTGTTAAATTGGGAATTAATTCAAAAGCCTTTAATATTTTGAGAGGCTATCATCAATTAAAAGTTATATGTTTCTAAAAGCATGCTCCGTGAACAGTATTATTTTGGAAGCACTTAATTTTTTTTTAATTGTTCAACTTTAAAACATAAGGCTTTCAATTTTTCATACAACGCTTGAACAGTTTTTAAATGCTCACCAAATTCTAAGTTTATTTAAAGCTGCTCCTACAAGAGCATTCAGTTTCGGAAATACGTTTTCAATGAGTTTTAATACTTTATTTTTTTTAAATTGCTTAACTAATTACAAGTAGAATTATATTTGCCACAGATTTACTTCTTCACCTATCTATCCTAGTCTTTAACATTTATTTCTTTGTTCGTATTATTTCTCGGTTCAGCGAACGATATAAATCAAATATTATTTGACTGTTTTCCATCCTGAAATATTTTTAAATTGGTGAACAAACAATGTAAATGAATTAGAGTTTAAACAATAGAGATAATTGTTAGTTTACAATTAATGTCGTTTATGGCACTCGTGAATTGCTATAAACAAAAGCTTATGCTTCTTTTGCCCGCAGGACTCTATTAATTTCCATAATGATGGGGTATTTAATTATTTGACGCGTCGAAAGTTGAGAATAATGACATTATGTTGTAATCGACTAATGCAGGCATTGTGACAATGCTTTTATTTTTAATTTATGATGCTTACGTAACAGCTGATTTCAGACAGGGAAT
>JAAAKG020133490.1:0-14148 GCA_010014905.2 Druon quercuslanigerum
CTTTGCTAACGAATCGCAATTTTTCTGTATTTTTTTTTCAACGATTTTCGCAAATGTTCCGCTGAGTCCCTTTAGCCGTAAACTCCTCCAGTTGTCTGGTCAGAAGGAAACGTCGGTAAAGTAGGAAATATGATCGATTCGTTTTTTAATATCATACCAGGGATCATAACAATTCCTCACGAAATGTGTTATTGAACTGAAAGTTTCAGGAAATAAAGAAAAGGTACCAAAGAACGTTTATGTATTAACCCATTTTCAGGTACAAAAAAATTCAAAAAATTATTTTTTTTTGTAGTTGTAAACATTTATTAGCTTTGTTAGTACTTATTTCCCAATCTTTCAGCTTGAAATCTCATTTCGTGTGGAAATAGTACGATGAAAAAGATATGTCGGTAAAGTAAGAATCGGAAAAAACTACAACCAATTTTTCACCTGTACGGGGATCAACATTTTTTACGCATAACGACACACATTTTTTATCCAAAGTGCATGCGTATGAAAGTTGAGTGGTATTACATTACTAACTTTGCTTGACTTAAATTTCAAAAAAATGGAATGATCTACAATCAACATAATTTACTTCCCTTACTCAGAAATGTGAATGTATCATTAATAACTGTTATCAAAGATATAATATGTTTGCTAGTATGAATTATGCAATGAAAATTTTTGAATCTCGTACCTTGTTGGCTCTGTTGATAACTTGTATCTCTGATCTTATCAGCCTTTGGCTAGAGAGCGAGTGACACACCAACGCAGTGGTACCAAAGTGGTGGTACACTGTTTACGTCGCCATAATGATTCACGTCCATCAGCTGAGTTGATTGAGTTGGTGATTTGACAGTCTTTTTGTGTTGACATTCCTTAATTTGGTGGATTTGGTTTTGAATGACCGTACCTCTTTTTCTCCTAAAATAAAAAGGGCAATGCTGTCATTGTCGAAAGTGCGATGACCAATGTTATCGGTAAGTACCATTTCTATTCCTTCTGTTGAATACATTTTCTAATGACGCGCGACTAACCTCTATTGCAATACCTCGAAATTTGTTTCCTTTAAATTTTGTTCTTTTTATTTTTGTGTTGAACTTAAGTCTGATTTTTTTCACGATTTAACGATAAGTTTGACTCATACGGAGAAAAAAGTGACAAATTTGGTAGTTTCCGCTTTCTCTGGTTTTTGTGTTTTAAAAACTATTGTTTATAATGCTTCATGTTATATATTTAATTATTTATTTAAAAACGGGAAATACGTTTTTACGGGTTTTACCTATACAGTCTTCTTACTGCCGTAACCTCCCTTTCTATTATCCTTCAAAAATTATATGCAAAAGGATTATTGTTTTCCACACCCTGGATTTTTTAACGCATGTGGGACTGTCTAGAACCATAAGCTTTCAATATAAGACATATTTTTAATTAAATCGTGAGTGACACATGTGAAAGTTTGTATAGTACTTGCTTATGCGATCAAAAATATATTATTATTCGTGTACATCCGTTCACTTGTTGCCTCCGGCAATTTTTATATTTTTTTAAAATGTGTGTATTTAAGGTTATTCATGTTCTTTTTGGAATAAGTAAAACAGCAGAAAAAGATTTTCTTTCCAATTGTCGCATAACCAGGTTGGCCGCTGGAACGGAAACTGAGAATTTTATGAGAACGGGAAATGACAGTGAATTGACTTTTTGACTGGCAACTTTACAAATATGTAGGAAAAAATCTATTCAAGTTTTATTTCAATAATTTTTTTAATAAGCAGTTGAATTTTTATCTTTTTCAATTATTATAGCATTTAGTTTACAATTCGTAATTCGAAAATCTTTCACTTACAAATGTTTCATTTTGCATGTTAAGTCTTAAGCGTACATTTTTCATTTTAAGAATTTTAAAATGTAGCTTTTAAGGAGTTAAAAAAAACTCGTTTCGTTTGAAATCTAAAATTTTTGGACAAATTACCTTTTATTTGATCAAAAAAATATAAATTCTAATGATTTTTTAAATTGAACTATACATTAAGGATTACAAATTTGATAATACTTGATTTTACAAGACGATTCGGAATCAGTTCAAAATTAAAAAATATTAAGATGTTAACATTAAAATTAAACTATTTCAATTGGAAAGCCTTAGTAGTTAAACAAATTTAAATGCCTGATTGAAACTTCCTAAATTATTTTCAATTTTAAAATAACTTCAAAATGATATATTCATGATTAAAGGTTTTTAATCTAAAATTCGATATTTTTTAGTTAAAAAATACAACAATCACTTAATATTTATAAATATTTGACTGTTCATGTAAAATAATAATTATAAGTTATGTATTCAATACTAAACAAAACAAAACTGGACTTTGAACATTACCATTTTAATTGGTTTACTTACAAAAGTTTAATTGACAAGTAAAATTGTAGATTTTGTGTGTAAATAGTCCACCGCCTAATTAAAAACAATATATAGATTTTTGCAGATTTGTAACAAACAATTGAGACTCCGGATTCTATAATCACGCATAAAATTTGCCTAGATGCTTCAGGCCGCTCGAGTTGGCCCCTGATGGCTTGAAAATTAGTTTTCGAAAATTTAACTTTTTAACACATCACTTTGTAGAAAATTTCATGGCGCATCTTTTTTCTTTCGGCAAAAAAGTTGTAACTTTTACCGCTTCTGTAAAAAATAAAAAAAACTTAATTTTTCAGACCAGCAAATTTACTAAATATTTTCACTTCAACTCGCCCCGAAAGACAAAGGTCTTTATATTTTAAGATAAAAATTTAAGAAATTGTCCTTTAAACTGTTCTTAAGATAATGTGCTATTGAAAATGTATTGAGTTTGTTAAAGAAAAAGTTATAAATATTTTTTGCAATCAGTATCAAAATAACGTTAGACAATTTTCAAACACTTCGGTTATCGAGGGGATTTTGAGTAAGCCCAACCTTCCAACAATGAAAATGCTTAGTAGGATATAATTAAGTTTTCTGAAAAGTTTTTCCCTGATTGAATTACTCGTTAACAAAATAGGAGCATTCTAAGAGCATTGATTGAGTGCGTGTTAGGTGACAATTTCGGAGTCTCGACCTGCTCGACCACAGCCCTCGCCTCTGGACTGGAAATATTTTATTCTATTTATTTGTTTACACTATCAAGTTAAAATTTGACCATCAAACCACAAGAAAGTATTTTTTTGTTAGGGCAAAATCATTAAATATTTACATCTTACATTATATACGTGTTTACAGAGTGATTGCAAATATTCAGAAAAATATATCTCACAACAGAAATTTTAAAACAAAATAATAATTTTTTAAACGAAAAAATCAATTTTCTACTAAAAGAGATGAGTTCTTAACCAAAATTATGAATTTTCAACAAAAAGGTTAATTTCCAACCAAAAAGTTTAATTATCTACCAATAACTTATTTTTTTCTTGAAAATTTTGTAGATTTTCAATTTACTCTATATTTACTGTATATTAATTTACTCTATATTAATCTACGCTAAAGAGATGAAAATGGCTTAGGACATATTAAATACTTTTTGTAAAAACAACATGAATAGAGTTCGTAGACAATATTATAAAGAACATAATAAACCGATACAGTATTATAGAGATTAAATAAACATTACGGCTAATTTCTGAAAATAAAATATAAGGTAAAACTTAGATCAACTATTTCCAAATACATAAATACGTCTTAAACTATTCTTTCTACAGTAAATTTATATTTCGTTTCCAAACTTTGTCAGACTTAGAAATGTGACTACCTTTTTTGATTTCATAAATCAAGTTAAAGATTGAGTAATGTGCTTGTCGACTTTATACTGAAAACATCCTTAATATTTTTAATTTATTACTCAATACAAAAATCCTGTTTCCTTTATTTCCACTAGTTTGGAGTAGTATGCATATGAAATATGCCCTAAATTTTACTTACGCAAATTTTTACGAAATGAAAATTATAAAAAAATAATCTTCATAAGTTATGAAATTTTTATCTTTTTAAAGGAAGTGTACCTACAAATACCTTTTTTTCTTTACTTTGCTAATATTATTAGCCCTATTTTCTTTGTTTCTATTTATTTTTCTACCTCCAGTTATAGTTTCTAGCAAAGTCATCATTCACTTTTTTAGTTACTCATTTTCAATATTTACAGATTTACTTGCTTAGAAACCAAATACAATGTTCTCTACATTTTAAGAGATGTATAATACTTTCCTAGCTAATCTTAAAAATGAATTGAAGATGCCCTCGCTTTTTGTTTACATTATGTTTTTAATGTACACCTATTTCAAGGACATTGTATAGAATACAACTATGCGCGACCGGCTCCGCAGTTATCGCCCCTCAAGTGCTCGGTCAATGCTATTTGAATGATCCTATTTTCTTAACTAATAATTCAATTAAGGTAAAACGTTTTAGAAAACTTAATTATATCCTACTAAGCATTTTCATTGCTGGAAGGTTGGGCTTGCTCAAAATCCTCTCGATAACCGAAGCGTTTGAAAACTGTGTAACGTTATTTTGATACTGATTGCCAAAAAAATTTATAACTTTTTATTTAACAAATTCAATAGATTTTCAATAGCACATTATCTTGAGAACAGTTTAAAGGACAATTTACTTAATTTTTATTTTAAAATATAAAGAACTTTGACTTTCGGGGCTAGTTGAAGTGAAAATATTTAGTAAATTTGCTGGTCTGAAAAATTAAGTTTTTTTGATTTTTCACAGGAGCGGTAATAGATACAACTTTTTTGCGGAGAGAAAACAGATGCACAATGAAATTTCCTACAGAGTAATGTGTTAAAAAGTTAAATTTTCGAAAACTGATTTTCGAGTCATCAGGGGCCAACTCGAGCCGCCTGAAGTGACTAGGCAAATTTTATGCGTGGTTATAGAATATGGAGTCTCAATTTAGAAGCTCTTTAAAAATTATGAAAGCCCTCAAAAGAATAAAAAACATTTTCTTATGATTCTTAGGAAATTTGAAAGATTTTTTATTTTAAAAAATTAATTTCAAGAGAATATTTAAAAACACTTTAAAAAGATTTTCAAACTGGTCAGAAATTAATATTGAAGATTTAAGGAAATATTTGTAATTTTGCATCCTTTAAAAAAAAAAATTAGGAAGAAGTCGAATAATCTTAAATTATGTTTAGAAGTTCTGAACAAATTTCATAAATAATTAAAAATTTAAATAGATGAAACAACATTTAGATGTTTCAATATTTTGAGACCAAATGTTGAAGCTTTTTAAGGATTTTCAAAGTATATAAAATGAAAATAATTTAACATTCAATTCAAGCATTGTTCACTTCATAAACAGAGTGTAATCGTTCAATTTTTAATATTTTTAGCTTAAAATTACTTAAAACGATTTGCAGCTCAGTTTTTATTATTTCAAATGGAAAAATTGTTAGCTTTAGAGTTAGAATTTTTTATTTTATTGACAGTGAAAAATGTTTGCAAACTGCGAAATGACCAAAAATTAGTTTATGTGATTAAAACGGCTACCCTTATTACATAATAAACAATTTGTTAATAGAACTATTAAATAGTATATATCTCTGAAAATAAGACTATTAGTTAAATTATAAATGCAGCTTCAACTGAAGCAGAATAAATTTTGACCTGCAATATTTAGTTCTTGTTTTATTCAACACCTTTAAGAGCACTTATAGATGTTGTAAGAAAAACCCTCAAATGAAATTTTTTTAATCCAAAAATTTGAGGAGATATTCAAAATGGAAAATTTTGGCCCTTTTTCAACTTTCATAACTCCAGTGATTTTAACGACATTAAAATGTTTTTTTCCATCAAATTATTGATAATAAGCTGCAGTTTTAAAGAAATAATAATTTTGTACAGAGCTTTTAGAGAACATTTTAAGCTTACTGAAAATAATCCCAAAGACTGATTTTTTTTTCGATCAGACCGTAGGCATAATTTGGAGTCAAACAGAACATACAATGGTTCGATAATCAAGTATAGGATGATGCGGCTGACAACGAGTTTCAATTAAAAATTTAAGTTACTTAAAATTGCGATCGCTCCAGAAGTCAACAATTTTAGATTCAATTACTAATAAATGTTTTTTTTTTTTAAATTTAAATTGCTCCAACTATTAAAATTCAAAAATCAAATTTAGATTGAAGTTTTGAAATTGAAAGCACCAAGTGTACACATTTTAAAATGCAAATTGTTCATAATTATAGTGCTTTCAGTTTAAGTCTCTGAAGAGTTTAAGTTGAGACTTTTACTATTGAAACCACATTCAAATTTGAAAGTAAACTATTTGTATCCTTTAGGATTCTAAGTTTAGTTCAATTAAGAGCCTTAATATTTGAAATATGAAAAATTAATCAAAGTTCTAGATAGTTTAGAAATTTACGTTGCTGTAATAATTTTGGACTTGTGGAATTTTGGTCGTCCGTGCTTAAAATTATTTTAAGCGGCCTAAATTTTAAATTATACATTATTAAAAGCTTCCAAATTTACATTGTACATTTCGAACGTATAACAGCGGTTTTGCACAAATTTGTACTCTACACAACTTTATTTGACAAACTAAATATTATAATCTTATCGCATTTAAATCCTCAAAACTAAAAAACTAAAAAAATCTATAAATTAAATTTTGTGAATTTAAATGAAATCCACACAATGCAACTTTATATAAGATAATGTAATAAATAATATTATTTTTTAAACTCTGTACAAAGTAGAAAAAATGTAAACCTGACGCAATTAAATCCCACGCTGTGAAATTCTACAAAAAGTAAAAATAAAATTTAATTATGCTAAAATAACTTGATAGGATTAAACTCTACATGAGTAGTGCATTGATACTGTCCAGTCTACACAATAAGTCATTTTAGGATTTTAAATTATTTTTGTTTCAAAAACTCTGCACAAATAAATTTTACAAATCAAAACCTTACACATAGCAATCCATTTTTAATTGTTTTAAAAGTTATGTAATTGCTGTAAAATTGATTTGTGTACAGTTTTTAAAATTAAAATGATAAATAAAAAAAAATTATGTAGTTTAAAAAATAATGTTTATTGAATTATTTTGTATAGCGTTTTCTGATGCATAATTTTATTGCGTAGAGTTTATTTAAATTTGCAAAATATAATATATAATATAATGTATATAATGTAGAATGTGATCGCTACGGCTAGTTCGAGATACTTTTAATTTAATATTATTTTGTTTAAGGCGCTTAACGAAATTTTCAGTTTTAAATCATTAGTATTGAAATTGTTTATGTTTCAAAACATGGGAATAAAGATTGCTTAATTTGTATGGTCTATAGTAGTTTCGTTTCAAAAGGTCTTACTTTGGAAATTGTCTAATTTGTAATGCGGTACAGTTTGATTTTTTTTAAATATTGGTTTATCTTAAATTTAAGCTTATTCAAGGTTAAAAGCATCTATTTTAAAAGGTTACACAATTAAATACTTCATTTAAAAATTGTGCTACTATAAATCTAAGTAAAGGTTTGAACAAATGAAAAAATCAGTTTCAAGATTTGAATCTTAAAATTTGATTGATTGTGACAATTTTTTCTAAATTGGGAAATAACAGCGATCTTCTTTTCCGAAATTTGTATGGCTTTACGATGGTTAACGAATTACGTATAATCGAAAACCTAGTGAAATTATAGATCAAAAATACTAATTCCACAGTTTTATTTATTCGTAATATTTTAGGCCCAAAATAAATAAAATGAGTGGTCTTTTTTTAAGTCTCAATATATTTTTTTTCTGAAATTATTAAATATGTTGTCTTGAAAGTGACTTAGAATAGATAATTTCCATTTAGTGATAGAATAAGTCATACCCATATATACGTTCCGCTTTTCTCAACACGTTTTATTGGCATGAAAATTCTCTAAAATTCCACCGCACATTGTGATGAAAAAATTTTATTTTTTAATTCTTCAGAAAATGTTTATTCAAACAATTTGCTTAAATATGCGAGATACAGAAGAACTAATGTATAGCCCGATTCGATTCTGCGGACAAAATTAATTAGGTCCAGGTATTGACAATTTTTAGTCCCACCCAATTTTTTATATCGTATAAGTATAAATGGTGAAACGCGTAGACTTCATGTAATTTTTTTTTAAGCAAAATATAATGGCACTATTAGTTTTTCCGTATGTCGAATTTTTGAATAATTTTAAAATCTTTTTTTTCTTATAAAATCAATGATTTTATGACGTATGAAGATATTTTTTCAGAAAATATGAACTTTTTCCAACTTTTTTTCATAAATCTATAGAGCTATAGAAAAAAATGTTAGGGGAGATATTTTTATTTTGCAAGCTGTGATTTTATGACGAAGCTGAGATTAGAAGGTCATAGTGAGCCGTTAAGATTGTTTTAACGTTATGAAACATAAAAGAAATATAATTCACTTAATTGACAATAACCACTAATAGTGATATTAGTGCAATGTTTTTTTTATAATATTGTTCTTCAAATACACATAAAGTGAATTTCAAAAAATATAATGTGAGTATCTACAAGCTTGTAAAAGGAAAGGCTCCTGCTTTTTCATATTTAACTAATATATTATCTTTTGGACGCTATAATGATGTATGCGAAAGTTTTTACAGTATTCTTAGAAATTACGGTATAACATCGGGCCATATATTTTATCTCTAATCTTTTCTTGATCATTCCAGAATTTAGAAAAATATGTTAATGCTGACAAATACAATTTGAGTCTTAACTTTTTCATCAAATTGCAACGTCGTGGCTACCATACCCCTCTTAGATTTTTGTTTTAGTTACAAAACAATAAGTATTTTAACAACAACCTTTTATTTAAAAATCTTACAATTTACTCTTTTATATATTTTTAAAACAAAGTTTAATTCCAAACTTAAATGGGTTTAATAGAATTTTTATTTTTGGAAATCGTGTGCATTTTTTAGTTTATAATAGCTTTTCCGGTGCTGAAATTTCCGTGTGTAATAATTAAACTTATGAGGAGTACTATTAATATGACGAAAAATTGCAAGCATCTTACCATGCCCATTATTCTCATACAAGTAAAATTGCTAATATAAATTATGTTATTTCCAGCGCTCTTTCGGCTGGTACATTAAAAATCCAAAATTGCTAAGTGGATTGAGAAGGTTTTCGGTATGGATTCTCTTTTCACCCAGAATGTCTGTGAAGATCTGGAAGACATTCCCCAGACTGAGGAGCCAGTCTGGATTCTTGGTCGAAAATATAATTCGATGAAAGGTACTGCATTAATTTAACAAGAAAACAAAATAACCGAATATATTTAAAATCAGGCATGCTGTAAACTTACTATTAGTTGCGGAATCATTCACGTAATATGTTTTTTATCTTTGGCAAAATTGTACGAGGTTTACCATTTATAAAACAATTTTGGATTAGGTTAGTGTTTTTCGTCGTTATTTTTTATTTTTATTTAAATCTTTTAAAACACTGTAAAATCTTAAAAATCCTTGGAAATTATTGAAATATATTGAACATTATTTTCAATCGTTAAAAATACCCTAAAATATTTTAAATCCCTTGAAATCTTTTGAAAGAACATTTACAGTTTTCTAGTAATTTTAGTTTATGTCAGGGGGGTGCTTCCACTGTACTGCACAATGAAAAAAATGTGGCACGAGAGTTGCAAACAGCCCCGCGGCGGCGCTTGTAGTGACTTTGGTCTACAAAACCATGCAGTGCCATAGGAAAAATACATAAAAATTAGAAAAAAAAATGAAAAAAACCCTTTAAAATCATTTTTTTTATAGTTCAGAGTCAGGTGGTGAATGAGACTTGTGTACGTACTTATTATTTTTTTAAGATAAAAAAAGCGACATAATTGACATAATTCAAAGAAACAAATTGCATGGATATTCGGAACCGATAAAAAGTAATACAAAAATAAATAACGAATACACAAATTAATGAAAGAATTTCCGAAAATATATATATTATTACCGAATTCTGAAATTTCACAAATTTCACATAACGACAAAATTTCTAATTGACAAAAAATAAAATTCCGAATTTAAAAATATCCGAGGCTAAAATTCACCGACTTTGAGGTCGACTTATATAATAAACGAATTATTAAATTCCAACAAATATTTCAATTCCTAAAACTTAGAACTGCTAAACATAGTTAATGTAATTAACCATTAATTAATAATTTAATTATTATTTTCGATAATATTAAATTTCAGTAAATTAAAATTTTAGGAATAAAAATATTTATGGAAATTTAACAATTTATTTATTTTATAATTCGGTTAATTTATAATTGGTTGATTTATATTTGTGCAATTTTTTTCACTAATTTGTGGTTTTACTATTTATTTTTTCGTTGTTTTGTATTAGTCTCAGATATTCAACACTTTTAAACATAGTGATGAATAACTAATTTATATATATTACCGTTTTACAATATAATGCCACTATATAATAAATATATTTTTTAGATATATCTATATATTACAAACACGGAATATGATATATCATAAAATATTGTTTTCTATTGCAATGTTATTAAATAACGAACTCTTAAATGTGGCATTTTTTAATCAAATAGACTTCGCAACGAATCTATAATATTTTAACATTTGTATAGTCACTCTTAAATAAAGACCATTAGCGAATATTTTTTATCTCTGAAAACACTCAAATTTTTATAAAATTATTTTTCGAAGTGTTTTAATAAATCCATTTTAAAATTAAATTATGAGAACTGAGACCAAGAAAATAAGTCTTATTAGTTTGTTGTTTAATTTATTTAAATATAATTTTCATAAGATTTTTGAGAATATTAAAAAAAAGATTTTTGAATACAAACGTGTCAGAAAAAATTCTAGAATATTTTAAAGAATTTTTTTATTTTATAGGATTTCACCAAATATTATGAAAAATTCAAGTCTTTTTCAAAGATGTTTAGGACTTTTAGAAGTTAGAAAGGAACCAAGAAATATTTGTTAAATTTTCGAAAATGTTTCCCCGTTTTCAAATGTTTATAATCTATTTCAAACGTCTTAAATTCCTGAAAAAACTTTTTACTGACTCGAATTTTTCTCAAAATTTTCAAATATCATTGAAATTTTTTAAAAACTACCTTATAATCTTTTAAATTTTTCTAAAATTTTAAGACAATTTTTTTATTCTCTTTGAAAACTTTCGAAATTATTTTAAAGCTCCTAAAGTTGAGTTTTGAAATCTTTTAAAATCTACATTTCTAAAAAATATTTTAAAGTTTAAAATTAATTTTCAATCTCTTCAATTCTGCCAAATATTTCTTGAATTTGCTCAATTTTTTATTTGTTTTTATTTTGTAAACTTACTAAATTGAAACATGTTGCTTTAAAATCTTCTAAGCTCTTTTTCAAACATTTAGGAAATCGTTTTGATATGTTCTAAACCCTTTTTAAATTTTTTCTTCAAGTTCATTTTTGAAAATAAAAAATTATATAAACATTTTAAACGAATATAAGGAAATTTTTTTCTAAAATTACGTAATATGGAAAAATTTCAAAATTTCGCTTTAAAATCTTTTACTAGCATTTAAAAAATTTGGGGAAATAATTCAAAATGTTTTGTAATCTATTTGCAATTTTCTCTTCAAATTCCTTACAAAAGAATCCTTTAAAAATTTCCCATGAATCTAAGGAACTTTTTTTCGTTTTCTTGACATCCTCACAAAATTCAGTTTACCTAAAAAATTTGTAAATCCTGAAAAATTAAAAATATTATCTCAAAGTCTTCCATATTCTTTTTTCCTACATTTTGAAATCTTCAATACTTAAAATTATCCTTTTAAAATTAAACCTAAACCTTTTTTCCTTAAATCTTTCATAATTATTAAAAAGCTTCTAACTTTTTTATGCGGAAACGTGAGTTCACGTTTATAACCTGGTTTACACCCCGGTGCGATATACATCAGCATAATTCATGGAATTAATTCAACAAAGAAACAACAGAAAAATGCTATTAAAAAAATCCACAGTGTCATTTTCACAATATAAGTCATATAACCGTAAAAAAAAAACTAGAACAAAGTTACTACCAGCGCCGCTGCATGGCCATTTTCAATACATGAGCCATTTTCAACTCTTGGTGACAGGAGGCTAAGGTACGCTTTTCGGTTTTCAAGGGAGATTAAAAAATTTAAAAGGATTTTAGGTTAGGTTTATATTTTTTATCTTAAAATGGTATAGATTTCAAAGAAGGTTCCAGAATTTGCTTACCATTTTTTATTATCTTAACATTTTCAATATCTTAGCTTTATTTATTAGAGATCGGTTATTTTAAGTTAAGATGTCAATTTTCATAGGTGATAAAAAAACATTGTCTGATTTTTATTTCTACTATTTTAGATAAGTGATACTATAAAATACAAAAAATTTGGCATTAATACCAATATGGTAATGTAATTTTTCAGAATTGGATGTAATTCGTGCATCCATAGAATCGAAGTTATGGTTCACCTATCGGAAGAATTTTGTTCCCATTGGAGGCGTTGGCTCGACATTTACCTCAGATAAAGGATGGGGTTGCATGCTAAGATGTGGTCAAATGGTGCTGGGTCAAGCCTTAGTTTCGTTACACTTGGGTATGATTGTTTATTTCATTCGCATTTTTTAGATTATTGCATAATATGTAAATAAGGGATCATTGCGACATTCCTGTTTCTCGTGAACTTTTTTACTTGTCTTACTGTTAATATTAATTTATTATTATTAAACTTTAAAATTAAATTATAATATTTTTGGCAAGTCATAATACTAAGAGTTAGTGTTTCGCCTTCTTATTCTAATGAGAAGGTTTATCCACGTCTTGAGATCCCCTGAGATAGAAAAAAGACGATTTTTACCAAGCTGTCTGTAGTCTGTAGGCACTATAACTTGAGAAAAAATAATCAGATTGGATTGTGCTTTGGCACACTTTTTTAAGCCCTGAAAGAAAATGGTATGTTCATTAGCCAGCTATTTGGGATAAAAATGCAAAAGGTTAGAGCATTTTGAACCAATTTTTAACCATTTATTTCAAAATTCAAATATTCTATGTACGGCTATTCATATTACTCGAAAATTCGAACAATTTATCCTTTAGCAACGCATGTTATGAAAAAAAGTCACAAGAAGACAAACTTTGCTTTTTAAGAGCCCAAGTAGATGATCATAACAGCTTTTTGAATTATCTTGAAAAATTGAAAATGCAAATTTTGACCTCACAAAACATTAAAAATATAATAATTTTCATTTTGCGTTTAAACTATTCAGGATACGTAAAAATATGATAGACAAAAATTATCTATCCAAGAAAGACCTACACATTTGCTTTTAATCATATTCTCATAGGATGAAATGAAATAAAACTTTTACATTCTCATTTTAATGAGAAGGATTTGGTTTTATGTGAAATTTAACTTAGTTGGTTTTCATCAAATCTCCACGTTCTGAGCTAGAAAAAAGCGATTTTTACCAAGGTGCCACTATTTGTAGTACTTGGAAAGTCGAAAAATTTATCTCTACGACTTTTTTCGATAATCTTTAACCAAATTAAACACAAAATTAATATTTTTAAATTATAAAAACCAAATAATGAATAACGTTTCTTTCAATGTCATTATGAATTCTAATAATATATATTTTTTGAAGTAGTATATTTCTCAGAGTAACTGTTAATAAAGATTAACGCAAAATAAGATCAGTATTAAAATGTTGATAAAAATTAAGTTTGTACTTTACTTTGTAATATCTGAATAAACAATCCCGGATCGAGATATATCGAATTTACTGTAATTAATTTTTGATAAGTTTGATATAACTAGTATAAACAAATCTAATATTGAGTATAATAGAATGTAATATATTAAATCTTTTAACATTTTAATTCAGTATTCAAACGCTACGTAAAATTTCCTTTTTTAAGGCTTCCTATGAAAAACAACAGTTTTTTTTTATAAATGTGGTTTATCTGTCTTTTATTGTCGACTTTTTATCAATATAGTTTGGTGTGATTAAAACACTGTTTGACCAGAAAGAGAATTTTCGATAAAAATATATCTAATAAGGCTAAAATGGCAATACATAATTCCATTTTTGTACCAACTGTACTATACGGCAGCGAGA
>JAAAKG020133491.1:0-14147 GCA_010014905.2 Druon quercuslanigerum
CCAGTAATCTGCCATTTTCGCATCGCTCAAGAGGCGGCGAAAGTCGAATTTTCGTTGCGCGTATTATGAAAATATATATATATATATATATAGATCCTATATATGGGAGGGCGTCGCTGGCTGTTCTTTTAGGCCGAAAATTATTTAAGTGTCAAATGTTGTGCTTTTATAATTATAAAAACGGAATTTTTTATCTTTATGATTAAGTTTTGAAGTTTTTAGACTGAAAATTTATCAATATTTTTTTGGGCTGAACTTTTTTAATTATTTTAAACAACAACATTATTCCTAATGGCGTATAAATGTGCTGTTTTGGGATTCAATTCTAATTACATGAATTTATTTGAGAAAGTTTTATTTTATACAAAACTAAATGGTAGGGAAATAATGAAAATCTGGCAAAGAGCTTTTTTGGGAGCTAATTTTGAATTAAAGGCATGTAATTTGTGCAAGGAATTTTGGTTATAAGGATATTTTTACGGCGAATCTGATACTTGGGAAGAATAAATCTCGTATTGGAATGGTACATGTTTTTATTTGAATTATTTTCCAACTTTTTCAATTAATATTCATAAAAATAATTTATTATAGCTGTTATAACAAAATTTTGAAACATTTTAAAGCCGATACAATTGATTTAAGTATTTTAGAGAACTCTGAAACATCATTTTGTTATAGAAATACACGTTGTGTTTTATTCGTATCATACGTAGGCATAGATTTGAATTTAAAACGCAGTATTTTGTGCAGAGTTTTCTGACGTTTGCATAGGTTTGATTCTGGCTTTTAGAATATCAGACTTTCTTGAAATATCTTCAGGTCCTGGATCCGCTCCTTATATTGTAATACATGGTGGTTGTCTTTGGGTTTACCTGGTCGGTGTGTGCCTTGAGGGTGAAAGGATCACGAGAAGAAGTTAGGTGGTTGCTGCTGCTTGCGTGTCAAGCGAGGTGACGGGTTACTCTCACAACAATTAATGTTTTGTAACATATGCATAGATCTAAAGCCAGGCATACTATAATGAAAGTCTTAGCTTAAGTAACAATAATAATAATAATAGTAATAATAATGGATGTAATGAATCCGTCGCCCGAGAGTTTTTGCTCTTTCATTCAGCCGCGTTGCATTGAGCTAAGTCTCCAATTCATGCGGTTACATCACCAGTATCGCACAGTGCCACCCACAATAGGTCTCTCTCGGATGAGGGACATGGTTCAGTTGGGAGTGGCAATAGGACTGAACCGAGGGTACGAACAGGCAATGGCCCCAGACAAACGCTTACGAGAAGTAGGTCTTCCTGTTTAATTACAATAGAAGTAATGATACTTCAGAACGCCCGAGTAAAACACAAGAGCGTATTGCACCATTTCAGTTTAAAATTAAAAAGGCGAATCGGCATGCATCAAATTTCCAGTGAGTGATTAGCTAAATAACATCAACTAAAAAGTTTACTCCAAAATTTAAGGCTTTAGCTCAAAAATTACGGAAAGTAAATCAAATGCTGAACAAGTGTAAACTGTTGACCATCAAGCAGCACAGAAGACCGAGCAATCGAGATTAAGCAGCAGGTTAATTTCGCGTGAAAAGACGACGGAAATGAATATCAGTTAGAGGAAGCCGCGTCACACGCTGCAGCAGGGACAATTGATGTTCTTCCTCAACCTGTTGATGATCCAATACTACCACATTCTCCAGAGGTGGATGGCCTTATACAAACAGAGGCAGAAACAGAGGTTCAGCAACCAAAAAGGCGACGGAAGTGGACATAACATATGAACAGAGATGTTATGCGCCTTTATTTTTCGCCAGAGAAATTTGGGCAAATTGTGAGGAGAAAGCATCGTAGACTCTTCCTACTTAAATACCCAAAGTAAGCCACAAAACAAATGAGCAGAATCTGGCAGCTTCCAATGAATGAACTCCCCTTGAAAGATGTGGACGACGAAGACTTGATTGAAGCTGAAGGCATAGGTGCTAGGGATAATGAAGATCATGTGCCGGATCTATTAGAACTATATCTGGATATTAATAGCGATGATGTAGATAGCAAAATCCCAGAAAATTGAAAGGAATTTTGTTCATGCTTTACTAGAGTTCAGGTATGTAGAACCAGAACTAGGGAATTTCCTGCCCAAAATGAACATCACAAATGATCTGCGTGCACAAATAGAACATCTTAACAGCAAGGTTTTATCTACGTATTTGAACGTAACACAAACTGCTTTAGAGGTCCAAACTCTTGTATACTGGACAGATGTGGCAATCGTTATACCGCTGGGCCGCAGAATTAGGCCTGCAAATGCAGTTTTAGTCCCAGCAAGGGATCGAGATCCACCATGGCAGATCAGGTTGGATATGGATGTCAACAAATTTAGGTGCAAATTAGGTCGATTAAGTCAATATAAAAAGAAACCAGAAAGCTGATAAACCATGTTACTAAAATCATCCGTCCTCAGCACGGCGAACCATTACCGCCATCAATATCAGATGAGATTATGGGCTCCCAACGGCAGAGACTTAATGCTCTTTCAGACAGATTGCCTCGGTATAAGAAACGTAGTGCAAGAAGCCAACAAAATTGAAACTATCAGACAGACGAAAAAAGGTTCTACAGTGAACTGAGTGTAAAGCAAAGTAACCAGCAAGACATCAGCAAGACACCGAAGAATGTTGTAAAAACTCGCGAGGCTATAAAGATTTAGTAATTAAAGACGCTGCTGCCATGACTCAAACTCCTAAGCATAAGAGGAACTTACACACGGCCCACGCATTGTTGACTTTCTAAGTCATGCGATGAGGCTCTGGGGTACTAGAATTAAGTTTTCAATGATATTCACATGGAGTTCCGACTAGATAAATACAGAACAGTGCACTTAATTAGAGAAGAATTAGGGACCGCAGAGTTAGAGAACGAGTTTGAAAATGACATCGAGGTAATCGCTGCAGCTGAATCATGTAAACATCTGGATTTATTGATAGCTGGGATTGATTATGAAGAGTTTTCTCAACTCGGCAAACAAAATCAGGGCAATCAACACATATTTCATCCCGGTCCTCAGATACTCCTTCGGACTTCTCAAATGGTCTAACACTGACCTTGAAAAGTTAAAACAGAATCGTCTGCGTAGAAATAACAAAGCATTGAATGCACGACAAAAATTCAGCAATTAAAAGCATAGTTCTGCAACGACATACAGGGTGTTGAAGCGTTGTAGATGTCGCAAAACTGTGTGAGTCACAAGATATACAGTTGCGAGACTATTTTAACAGAAAACGAAATGTTGCGCTTTACAGCACCATCTGTAAAGCGAATCTTGACTACAGGCCCTTGAATTTGTCCTCAGATGGGGCCTTGAATATCAGGACAGAAATCATGGAGGAATTAGATGTACAATAAAGGCAGAAAGCTATCCAAAGCAAGCCCCCCAAAATGTTAGATCAACATGAAGTGGGTAGTGAGGCATTCAATATTTAGTTAAGAAAGGGTGTTCTGTATCGAGAGACGGAAGGATTCGGCATTGCGATACAGGACAAGATTGTCACAACCAGAAATTATCGGAAATACGTGTTCCATCAAAACGTTTTTTAACCGGTGCCGATTATATGGAGATACCAACGAATCCATAGAGCACATTATTGATGGCAGTCGCTTAGTGGCTCAGAAAGAATATAAGCATAGATATAATGATGTAGCGGGCATTATATATCAAAAACTTGCCCTAAACCTAGGACTCTTAAAAGAAGGGATGCCTTTCTTCCAAATGGATCATTACGTCAGGGCCAATCGACCTGACATCGTGATGCGAGAAAAAAAAGGAAGAAGAGTCTAAATCATAGGCATTGCTTGTTCACTTAACCGAAATTTGTAGTCAACCTATAAAACCAAGACCCACTAGTAAAGCGAGTTAAGGCATAAAGTAATTACCAAATGGAGGAATGTGAATCATGCATTTATTCATAGCATTGTGATTTCCGCTACAGGCAATGTGCACGCCAGATGCACGGAACATCTTGAATATTTAGGAGTCATTTGGGTGTTATCAGAAACTCAGAAGGCGGTTTTATTAAACACCTGTCGCATTGTAATCGATTAGTAGATTTTGCGGGAAACTGTCGCGAACCTCTTTTCTGTTTATAGAGAGACCTGTATTATTGTTTTTGACAATCACTGCGAAGCAGATAGTCGCATCGGAGGTGTCGGCGAAACATTTAAATTTAATGAGCGCAAGATCGGCTGTCGAAAATACGAACGAGGACGTATTAGTTGAAAAATCATGGGCTCCCGGAATGATCCACAGAGAACATCCCTACAACTATCGGGTGAGAATCTTTTCCGATAACAGGAGACATCAGGCTATTCTAGTTGAATGAATAAAAACGCATATAGCTGAAGAAACGGAGATCCTCAACGATTGGTGGATGAATGATATTAACCTCGATGATCATAGTTTCATTCACTAAACTGTGAATCATTCCGAGGAGTTTGTGAATCACGATACCGGAGCGCCCATTCAAAATATCGAGTCATCTTGGCGGTGAATGCGACAATTACTCTCACGAGGAAGAGTGCATAAGAGCAATCTTGCAGACTACCTCTCTCAATTCTTGTGGCAGCAACGGCTCAAGAAAATCGGTACTGATCTGTATATTTCCCTGGCCACTACGTACAATCAGAATTTTCTGATGAAATATATTCAAGCATATTTTATAATAAGAAAGTACTGAAAATGAAAAATTATAAATTATGAAAATATTACAAAATATAGAAAATACAGAAAAATATGATCTTTAAAATAATCCATCCTTCCAGTGGTATCAGGTATTAGGTACCAAGCTGAAACCAATGGAAATTTTATGGAAGAGCAAGATCGAGTTTAAAGTTAAGTGTACAGATATGTGGGCAACCATTTTTCAATGAGGAGGAACAGGACAGGTAGGTGTTCGACCCGAATTATATCTGTGATAAATCACAGAGGTGCAACCATTTTTTAATGAGGGCAAACAGGGCAGATAGGTGTTCGACCAACATTATATCTGTAATAAATCACAGAGGTACCGTCCCGCCTCTCATGAGACGTTCGAAAGGATATGGCTTTGGCCAACATTTTAGATATGACAATTCGCTGGGTTACACAGTCCATCCCGCCCCTACGAGACATTTGAAAAGGGTAAGTATTTGACCACCATTATAGCTGTCATCATTCCCAGGAATGCCTTCCCAGCCCTGATAAGACCAGGTAACAGAAGAGTCGCGATCTTGTGACGATTTGCAGAAATTTGTCTTTTGGCTCACGTCATTTTTCTGAATGCGTCAACTGACGCTTTCGCGTAAATGTCCAACTCTTAAACAATCGCCATTGATCGATCGACCCACTCTATCGGCTTGCGGGTTCGATTCCCGCCTCGCACTCTGTAAGAGCCTTGGTAGCCCATGCGGTGAACACTAGCCTAGCAAGGGAGTTGTTCATCTCCGGAGAGTCGTGGAACCGATACCTCTAGAGAAAAAGGTTCTCTAAGTACTTAAGCCTGTTGCTCTTGGTGGTTCGGAACCCACCTAAACCTGTAGGTCCCCCTTAAACCACCAAGTAAGTGTGTGGGAGGTGTATGAAGGACAGGGAAGAAGGTACAAGAAAAATGTAAACCCTTAGGGGACACATTAGAAGCTTCCATCCATCCATCCATCCGTAAATTTTGTTGTAGTATAAGAAGAAATTGCGCGTTCTCTTTCTAAAGACTAGTGCTACAGGATTACTTTCGAGTCAAGCACATATTTTTTGGATGACTTTAAAAAAAAATGTTCTCGAAAATGTTAAAATTGTAGACAATAAAAAAACAAAGTAAATTTTCGAGAAGTTTTGTATTGTCTAAGTGATCTATATTCATATTATGTAATGTAAAATCACGAACAAAATAGTATTAACGCAGAGTTAACACTATTATTTTCTTTAGGAAAATGTAACAGGTGGTCAATGAAATTTCAGTGGAAGTTAGCAAGATTCCATGAAGGTAGAACAGTATCGAAATTCAATAGTCGAAAATCGATGTCTACCAAAATATATGACTGAGCTTACCAGAACATCTGGTGAAGTTTACAAGAATATCTGGTTATGTTAATCAAAACGTTGTATTCTTAAGCTACCAGAAAACTGTCTAGTAAATATTTCTGGTTAATCTTACCAAACCTTCTGGTTACATTTACCCGAATTTATGGTAACATTAATCAGAAAATGCTCAACCAGAAACTTCCGATACTTTTAACCAGAACAGTTAAGTTAACCAGAATTCTGCGTGTTTCAGCCACAATTTATTTTGATTGAGGGTCCCACAGTCTCTCACAGGGGTGTGGGTTTGAACATTTTTATGAAATGACTCGTGAAAAAATTGCGTGCAATTGTGCGGATTGGCTGAGATAAACGCAAAAGACCATGAATGTTATGGGGTTTCTTATCGTATCACTATGAAAATCGCGTTTATGTCAATATTTACTATCAGGTTCGTAATCATCGCGTCAAAATACATACGTATACGAAGTTTAAAAAAAGTCAGAGAATTTAACTGTTCGCAAATGTACGAAGCCACTACTACCACGCGCATTTCTTTGTTTCGATTAGTACGTGAAATATACAATTTTCGCCGAAAAAGCAGCATTTTTATGTTTATTAAGTTCGACTTACTGATCCTTCCATTTTTTTACTCTGCTGGCACCTCAATTCAGCTTCGACCCTATGATCTTATCAGATATTTTTTGAACCATCGTTACCTTCACCTCTGCTTTTAATTCTGTTCACTAAATCGACTCTACTAATGTTTATTATTTTTACTGCAGTTCTTTAAATAGCTTTTGTTTAGTTCTTTAAAATGCATAAACAATTACAAGGTAATATTCATAAACATCAACACGCAAACACTATCGTTCTATTGCTGTGAATTACTCAAATTTCTCAAATTCAGTTTATATTCAGTTCAAAATTATGAATAATTATTCAAAAAAATTGGTGTATACTTTAAATATTTAAAACTTTGTTTAATAATGCATTTTCAACTTATTCAAATGTAAAATTTAAAAAAAAAACATAAGTTATTGCAGAAGCACCTAAGTTTGTAATTCATCAATTACTGGCAATAAACTGTTAGTCAAATTGTCTTTATCCTGTAAAAATTTAATTTAATAAAACATACGCATTTTATTGACTTAAATCAAATACAAATTCTCGTTCATTATTATCTGAAATAGTTTTTTCTTAACCTCCTTCACGGAAAAATCCCCCAAAAAGTTCTTATAGATGACGTGCTCGAGCCGGTGAACCCGGGTCGTCGATTTCCGTTTAGAGTTTTTGCGGCTATTGGCACAACATAATTTTTTTATATATATTGTAGATTACTTCTTGGAATACCTAGTGCGAAATTCAGTGTACCTGGATCATAAGCTCACCATTTGGAGTTATTTTTGCTAGTGGCAGAACTCCATTTGACAGATTACCTCTAAATAAAACCAAAAGTGTAAAAATCGGTTAGGTCGAGGTAACATAATTAATTTTTTTTGAAAAATATAAAATCACAAATACTAGGCTTTATAACAACTTAAACATTATATTTACTTGAATTTGAATATTCTTGCTATAATTTTTGGCTGAAGTTTGAAGTTGAACAATTAAAAAATAACTCATGAATGTATTTCATTAATTAAAATTCAGAACTTAACAGTAAAATAAACAAGGCGAAAATGACAGTTTATATGAATATGACTTAAAATCAGAGCACGTATTACTTTCGAAAGAATTTATTTCCTATGACGTGAGGTGAAGGTCACTAACGCTTTTTTACTCTTCTACATTCCCGGATTATGGCCTGATTGCCAGATCTCGATGATACCTGTGTAATTGAGTACATAGAGAATAGACACAAGAAGACCAAAGTAGTGTATATCGACTTGATTCGAAACGAGCATTGTTTTGTGGGAAATAAAGACCTTTGAAAATGTACGATACTTGTCGGGGGTGGAGGGTGGAGTGGTTCTCACTTCACGGCAAGATGTGAGGCATGGAGGTGGCGAAGCGTGGAGACATTGGCCTCTCGTCTTGCATTGGAGGATAAAGTTCAAATAATCTCAAAAGTTATTTATAATCCAGTCATAATATTATTTTTCTGCATTTTTATCATAACTAGAAGGTATTAGTTTGTGTAAAAACTGGTTTTCTCGGATTATTCTAAATCTCCACGTTGCGAGATCTCCTGAATCAGAAAAAACAGGTTTTATGACAGCGTTAGTCTGCTGTTGTCGTCGCTGTGGCCATCGCCGTTGCATTTATTTGTATACTAGTCATTGGATCAGTTTTGAAAGACTAATTATGTTGGATTGTGTTTTGGAATACATGTTCAGGGACAAGAAGTGGTTGTGTTCGTTAACCAGCATTTACCAACGACACATGATACGATAAAATGTTTAGGGGCAATTTATGTTATTATAATTATTTTAATATTATCGTTATTATAATTTATGTTATTTTATTTGTGTAATAGTGTGTATTAACACTATTAAAGTAATAACTTCTTTTTTAACATGGGATATTTTTTAATCTGCGTGTCTCATCCTAGTACCATCTGACCAAGTTGTTCAGTCATGGTGATAAGGAAAACAGGACTTGTTTTGGTAATACGACTTTTTTAAATTTTAGGTACTCTGTAAGTTTTTTGAAATACACAAAAAAAATTGTTGATTAAACATGGAAATATTATTCTTTTTGGACAGCTGTTCAAAGTTAAGCCCGGGCCAGATCATATTGTCAAGGTGATAGACCTAGGTCAGATCTGTCACTAATTTTTTAACAACTGGAGACGAGTATTGTGAGATTTTTGAAAAAAAGTATTTGAAAAGAGAAAATTACAATGC
This sequence comes from Druon quercuslanigerum, assembly GCA_010014905.2. Lineage (NCBI taxonomy): Eukaryota > Metazoa > Arthropoda > Insecta > Hymenoptera > Cynipidae > Druon > Druon quercuslanigerum. The sequence continues at coordinate 8,891 of JAAAKG020133491.1, forward strand.
AGTACAATCATTTTAAAGACAACATTTGATAAAAACATAATCTTAGAATAGTCAAATGGTGTGACAAATTTGCACAAGAAGGCTCAAAAGAAGTATGAGTTGAAATGTCAGTTTTATGAAAAACGTGTACCCTAAAAAGTCAATTCGTATCAAATAAATGCATGTCAAGTACATGTTTTTTTAAATCTTATTTGTTTCAACATACTTCTAAAAGCCTTTTTAAGGTTTTCAAAACTTCGGTTCTTCGTAAAAACATAATCATTTTCCAATGGTATTAATAAGTAAACACTTTTCTGTCGCTCACCAAAAAAATTTCCGTAGTCCTTAGTTTATTAACCATATAATGTCTTGCTAACTTTATAGCATGTTGATGAGGCAGCCATATGGAAAAACCTGGTCATTGTTTATAAAAAAACGCGGCAAATTGTGTGTATGTTTAACTAATTTTTGGCATTAAATTAGTCAATTCTTCACCATTTAGTTCTTTGATATCGTTCTTGTTATTGCAAGTTTTAATCATTTATAAAAAAAGAACGGAATTTTTTTTTACACAAATAATTAGCGACAAAGAAGAGACAAGATACAAATAGGATATGGTGACGCTACGCTTCAGTGTGCAGCACGCGCTCAGTCCAACCGAGTCACGAAATCTGGATGAAATGAGGACGAAGTCGATTGTCATCGCTGAAATTCGTCGAAATCAACAATTAACGAATTAAAGAACTATATTTAAATGAACTCACGAAAGTACGATTCAAGTCGGACGAAATTGCCAAAATAACGTTACACTGACTTTAGCGGACTTCGGAGTGAATAGACCAACGCAACGTTGCAATTAGCGATTTGAAAATAAGATATAAGGCATCTACAAATGTTTAAGATTCCAGACAAATGTAAGTCAGTAAAAAATGTTTGTAATTTCAATAATTTTAATACACTGTACAATATATTTTCGTGTATATTGCTCATAAAGCTTCCAACTTTTTCAGACAAATCAGAAACGCTTGGTATCGCAAAAATGAATAGATTCTGAATATCAGATTTTCGAAACGCTAATTGCAAAATAATTTGTTTATTTTGTTATTTTCTCATGTTTGCGGATAAAGGGCTTAAAATTCAAGGTTAATTTTTGCTTTAATTTTTGAAATAAGTGATTTTAAGTTACTAAGTCAGAATCTTCGAATCTATACGTTTACAAATAAATAAAATTCGCGTTACTAAGTTCAAACTACATCATGCTTTTGCAAGTATCTAGTAAACGATAAGAGGTACGTAAAAACAGATTATATTTTTAGATTCGCCGCCAGCATATTTCTGTAATATATAAATATATAATTAAATACATTGTCACAAATAAATATCTGCATGTGAATAAATAAACAAAAACGTGTAATGTAGAAAGGCTTTATGCCAGCCAAACCTTTCTTAACTGCTTTTCGTGTTTCAAAATCTTAAAGGCTGCGCCGCCATTAATTAAAACATAAAAAAGGATCCAAATCTTGCAGGCCATCTCTAGAAACGAAATCGTTCAAATAGAGACTGTTAATTCTCTGAAAATGATCCTTCCTGAAAATTTCATCTTTGGCACGTCGATCCCTACCAAGCCAGTGCTTGTCACATGCTGCCCCATGGATATCTCATTGCCTAGAGCTTAGAATTCACTTTTAACTTTAACTTGATTATTTTTTCAACTTTTTTACGCATTTACAAATAATTTTATTAAGTTTCTTGCAAAATAATTTCTCTTTCGTAAGCCTTTCAAAAAATAATCAGTACTTTTATGTTAATTCATAGTGAAATTCTACTAATCATTCTAGTTGCCCGAGTAAAAATATTTCATCTTAAGTTGGCCTTAGTTTTTCGAGAGTTCGTCTTCAAGACAGATATGTCTTGCAGGCGACTAGGGGCGAGAGTTCGAAGTCGTAGATGTAAGTCTTGAGCTTATGGCTGAAGTTTGTGATGGGTGGTCCGAAACAAGTCGAGGTGGACTTGTCTTAAGACAATAAGTTTAAATATTGATAAATATAGCGAATTTCGCTTGAAAAAATATTACAAATTTATCGCTTTAAGATTTTTTAGGGTCAAATTTACAAAAGTTTTCGTTTATACATTTTATTATCCATTACACTACGATATCTATAAACTAAGGACATTACTGTATCTGTATCATTTCTGTGATTAATCACAAGCGTGTTTCCACGTACTTTTTCCAGTTTTTTGTGGACTTAAATTTTTTATAATAAGACATGCCTCTAAGTGACTGGCCTCAAATGACAACTGATTATGCTGGTAAATGATACATTAGTAACGTTGGTTTCTCTTCGTTACAAAAAAAGAAATCTGCCCGTTCTCCGGGAAGATACTTATTTCGCCCTGCGCGCGCGCATCGAAAGTTTGAGCGCGCCTGGGGCGCCCCTTTCTTGGTTCTCGCGCTTTGCCCTAAATAATATATTTTTCTCGCGCTTTGTACTCGATTATGTATTTCCCTGAATAAACCTCTTGGTCTTTTTGAACCTCTCGGTCTTTTAAACATTCTCATCACGTATTTCGCGCTTTGCACTCGAGTTTGTCCCTGAAATTTTATATCATTTCCGTGAATTTTTATCATTACAATTCATAAAATGCACTGGAATTAAAACATACACATAATGTCCACGTAGCAGCCTTACCTTTTTCTAAACTTCTTAACTATATCCCTAACCTCAGTGACACAGAAATTCTCAGTCGAGTTTTCTATAGCGTCGTGTTCTACAACGCAGATGTGGTGCTATATCGCTTCATCTGCTAATAATTCCCTAAAGCAGTCTCTCAAAGCGCCTACGGTGGAGATTCTAGTTACAATGACAGTCCCACGCAACGTCTCCAATATGGCGCATGCAATGGGCAAAAATCATAGATGTTCAGTTATTCATTAAAAAGCGAGAATTACTTAAAACGTGCTCAAAGTGATCCATAAGGGGTTATCGGAGTCTCTGTTCGCGAATCTGGGTCATAATATGAAAATTCAAAATGGTGGATTCAATATGGCGGTTCTAATACAACCTTCATGTTTTGAATAATTTAAATTACCCGTTCATAGGTGTTTTCGTGTCGCTGATTACGTATCTGGAGTCAGAATATGAGAATTTAAAATGGCAGATTCAATATAGCTCATACCTTTTCAACTTGTCAGTTTCAAATGACCCTAACTTATCCGATCAGCTTGAAAATGATTACCAAGTGTTTCCATAGACGCAGATCATGAATCTAGAGTAAAAATATGGGAATTCGATATGGTGGACATAATATGGCATCTGTGATTGGCGCAGAAGAATACGTTATGTGCTTAGTACTGAAAAATCGAAAGACAATCATCAGCGCCAGAGTATTACACTCTCGCCTCACTTAAAAATGTTCATCTTTTACAGGAATGTATAAATGTCTGCTCTGTTTCTTGGTCACACTCGGAGCAAGGAAAAATTATTTGTTGAGCTTTTTTGAGTTCCGCTATGAATTTTGTTGTTGTAATGAAAGATTGTTATATGTTCGAATTTATTCTTCGCCCATTCGTATAGATCTTGCGATCTCAAAATTGCTTTATCCGCTGACTTAGCTTGAAGACAAGCACGTGAGGCTTCTCTTTTAAAGGTGTCAGCAATACCATCGCACGCAGTTTTTCCGTGGGCAAAATGTCGAAATCTTATTTATGATGCATCAAATTCATCATTTGTAAACGATTTTTATAGTGTTGAGTGGCACCATCAGGCACATAAATTTTTTTTCTCACTTTTGGGTAAACCTTTCTTAATTTCTGCTATGAGAGGTGTTTGTATGATGTACAATGCAACAGTATCATGATTCGTTCAATCGGGCAACATTACGCGGTTGAACAAATACCTCACCTTCTAAAGCAACCATTTGTGTAGACTAACGCACAGTTCGCCCACAAAACTCTTCGCTGAAAGACATTCCTTTTTAAAATTGCACCTATCAATCGCCTGCAATTTTTTTGTGCCGGAGAGCAACAATCACTTTTGTACCTTCTTTTTTTGCCATAAACTTTCACGGTTACCGTATTCTTTTTATTTGGCATCATTTTACTATTATTGTCCTCTCCGCAGAATTTGATAAGTTTCTCAATGGAACTCTCTGGTAAATTTCTGCCACTTCTCGGAGGAGAAATCGCCAGGACGCCTGCCGATTTTTCAAATTTTTTGCTCTTTGAGTCGATCTCTTAGAAGTAGCGGATTCGGAACATATTTTACGAATTATCCAACAATCAGGAGCTACTGTAAGGATAGTTGCGTGTCATAACGGTGTTCTTTTGTTTTTAGAGGTCACTTCTTTTTCATGGTAACGAACATTCTGACCTCAGATTCGTGATCAGCGACCCGAAAACCCCTGAATGATCATTTCGAAGTCGATCAGGTTGATTTGAATTACTCAAAACTTGATGGTTGGCTTACATCCACCATATTGGATCCGCCATTTAAAATTCTTATATTTTGACTCCACATTATTAATCAGCGACACCAAAGACACCTAAATGATAATTTTCAAGTCGATCAGGTTGAATTAAATCACTAAAAACTTGAAGGTTGGATAAAATCCGCCATACTGGATCCGCCATTTTTAGTTCTTATATTAGGACCCAAGATTCGTAATCGGCGACCCCCAAAAACTACTCAGGGGTCACTTTGAGGCCGTTTCGAGCAATTATCGCTTTTAAATGAATGATATCAACTGAACATCCATTTTTTTGCCCTTTCCAGTTGGCATATTTTATCCGCCATATTGATTATTCTCAAAGACCATACATACATTTAAAATTTTCCAACTTATATATTTGAGAATCTTTCAAATACTGTGAAATTGTTGAATAAAAAAATGTACTTTTTTGATTTTCCATTTTTATGCTGTCAATATTTAAATTTTTAATTTTTTAAGAAAATTAAAAAGTTTATATAATAATCTTGTAGGCCACTCAAAAAGCAACATGTTTCTTCTCTTGACTTTTTTAATATCGTGCGTTATTTGCCTTAAAATGTTCATTTTCGTATGTTTTTTGGATTTTTGTAAATGCTATAACTCTGGTGATTTTAGGTTTTATCGAAAAATTTTAATTAGGATTAATCTTTCGCCTTTTCGAATAACATGAATATCCGTACATGCACTCTAAATTTGAATCAGTCAAAATTTGTCTGATTTAATTAGTCAAGCATATTTTGACTGTCAAATCAGTCATTTTGACTGTCAAATCAGTCATTTTGACTGATTA
>JAAAKG020133492.1:1030-14147 GCA_010014905.2 Druon quercuslanigerum
TGGATAAAAATTAATGCATTATGTTAAAACTAATCTTTTTTGGTAAAAATAATTTTCTTAGTTGAAAATTTATATTTATCTATTTATATTTATCTATTTTAAGTCTGGTTAAAAATTCAATGTTTGATTGAAAATTTAACTATTTTGTTAAAAAATCGTGTATTTTTTGAAAATTTATTTTCTTTTGTAAAAAATTCATTTTTTTAAATTTATCACTTTAGTTTTAAAATTTAACTATTTTATTGAAAGTTCGTGTTTTTTTGTTGAAAATTGATTTTTCTAAAATTTTAATTATTCTATTTTTTGTTCAAAATGAATTTTTTGGGTTGAAAATTCAACTGTTCCGTTAAAAATTAATTTTTTGGTTAAAGATTAATAATTTCAGTAAAAATTAATTTTATTTGTTAAAATTTGATTTTTTTGTTACAAATTTATCTATTTGCCTAAAAATTCCACCAAGGACCAAACTATTTGGATAAAAATTAATGCATTATGTTAAAACTAATCTTTTTTGGTAAAAATAATTTTCTTAGTTGAAAATTTATATTTTTGGATGAAAACTCAATTATTTGACTGGAAATAAATTTTTTTGACTGAAATTTATCGCTTTTAATAGAAATGTAATATTCTTGGTTGTAAAGCCATCGATTTGGTTGAAAATTGAACTATTGAGTTAAAAATTTATTTTTCTTAGTTGGAAATCAATTTGTTTACTGAATATTTAAATATTCCATGTTGGATTGAAAATTTATTTGTTTTAGATTAAAATTCCATTATTTTGCTGAAAATTCTACTTTTTGATAGAAAATTCTTCTCATCAGTTAAAATTTAGTCTTTTTGATTAAAAATTTCTTTTATTGTAGTGCAAAATTTATGAATTTTGTAGAAAATTGATATTTGTTGGTAAAAAATCAATCTTTAGTGTTAAAAATTGAACTATTTGGGTAAATTTTTATTTTTTATTTGAAGATTCGCCATTTTAGTTACAAATTTATTTCTTGTTTAAAAGTTTAATTATTTAGGTAAAAATTCGTTTTTTTTTTTATTTAGAAATTAATCTTTTTACTGAAAACGTAACTATTCCATTTTAGCATGAAAATTTATATTTGTCTAATTAAAAATTCCTTGATTTTTGTCTCATTTTGGTTTCAAAAATCATTTTTTTTTTGTTAAGGATTCAACTCATTTGTTTCCAATTTTTATATTTTGGTTAATTTTACTCTTTTTGAATGGAATATTTTTTGCTGAAAATATAAAAAAATACACTTTTTCTGGAAATTTTGTTTTAACGAAAATTCATCATATTAGTTGAAAATTAGCTTTTTTCTAAAAAATAATTTTTTCAATTGCTTTGTAACTACTTTTTGTTTGAAAATATATATAAATATTGAATACAAAAATAGTCTATTTGGTAGAAAATTAATTTTATTAATTGAAACCTTATGATCTTTTCGGTTAACAATTTACTTATTTGGTTAATTCTAATATTTTTCTAAAAATTTTTTTATTCTATTTTTGATTGAAATTACTTTTTTATTTGAAAGTTTATGTATTTGGTTGCAAATTAATCATTTTAGTTAAAAATTCACTTTCTTATTTGAAAATTTAACTGTTTCCTTGAAAATTCGTCTTGCTTGGTTAAAAATTAGTTTGCATTGGTTGTAGATTTACCTAAGGTGGTAAACAAATTTATTTTTGGTTTAATTACACTTTTTTAAAATTGAAAATTAATATATATTTCGGTGAAAATATCAAATATTCCTATTTTTATTGAGAATTCATTTTTTTATCAAAGATAATTCCCTTTGGTTGAAAATTTAAATGTTGTCTTGACAATTAATTGTTTTTTAGTTACAAATTAATTTTTTAACTGAAAATTTAAACATTTCACTGTTGCTTGCAAATTAATCATTTATATTAGAAAATTAATTTATTTGTTCGAAAATTCGTCCTTGGTTTTGAAAATTCAACTGTTCCGTTAAAAATTAATTTTTTCGTTAAAGATAATTAATTTTAGTAAAAAATTAATTTCATTGATTAAAGTTTGATTTTTTTGCTACAAATTTATTTATTCGATTAAAAATTCCACCAAGAACCCAAGTATTTGGATAAGAATTAATCCATTATATTAAAACTAATCTTTTTTGTTAAAAATAATTTTCTTAGTTAAAAATTTATATTTTTTGATAAAAACGAATTTCTTTGACTGGAAACAAATTTTTTGGACTAAAAGTTTATCCATTATTTTTTAAATTGAAAATCTATCGTTTTTGATAGAAATTTAATATTCTTGGATAAAATATCATCAGTTTGGATGAAAATTGAACTATTGCGTTAAAAAATTATTTTACTTAGTTTCAAATTCATTAGTTTGCTGAATATATAAATATTCCATGGCGGATTGAAAATTGATTTGTTTTAGATTTAAATTCCATTATTTTGCTGAAAATTCTACCTTTTGATAAAAAATTCTTCTCGTCAATTAAAATTTACTTATTTTTGTTAAAATTGATTTCTTTAGTTAAAAATGGAACCATTTTGTTCAAAATTTATTTTTGTCTTGGCTAAAAGCTTTTTTTTCTAACATATCAGCTATTCTATTTTTGTTTGAAAATGTATCATTTTTGTGATGAAAAATTCATGGAATTTGTAGAAAATTGATATTTTTTGGTAAACAATAAATCTTTAGTGTTAAAAATTGAACTATTTGGTTAAATTTTTATTTTTTATTTGGAGATTCACTATTTTAGTTGCAAATTTATTGCTTTGTTTGAAAGTTAAATTATTTAGTTAAAAATTCATTTTTTTATTCAGAAATTAATGTTTTTACTGAAAACGCAACTATTCCATTTCAGCATAAAAATTTATATTTGTCTAATTAAAAATTCCATCATTTTGGTCTCATTTTGGTTGGAAAAATCTTTTTTTTTTGTTAAGTATTCAACTAATTTGTTCAAAACTCTTATATATTGGTTTTATTTAACTCTTTTTGAAATAAATATTTTTTGCTAGAAATATTAAATATTAAACTTTTTTCTGGAAATTTTGTTTTAACGAAAATTCTAACAAAAAATATTAGTTGAAAATTGAACTATTTTGTTGAAAATGGACTTTTTTGTTAAAAATAATTTTTTAAATTGCATTTTAACTATTTTTTGTTTGAAAATTGATATAAATATTATTTTAAAAATTTTTCTTTTTGGTAGAAAATTAATCTCATTATTTGAAACCTTATTATCTTTTCGATTAACAATTGATTTCTTTGTTTAAAAATTCTATTACTTCCCTAAAAATTTGTCTATTCAGTTTTTGATTAAAAGCGTTTTTTTTAAATTTTATGTATTTGGTTGCAAATTCATCATTTTAGTTAAAAATTCACTTTCTTGTTTGAAAGTTTAAGTATTTCGTTGAAAACTCGTCTTTCTTGGATGTGTGTGTGGAATATTAGTTGATTTTTAGTTACAAATTAATTTTTTAACTGAAAATTTATCTTTTTCACATTTGCTCGCAAATTAATCATTTTTATTAGAAAATTAATTTATTTGTTCGAAAATTCATCCTTATTATTATTATTATTATTACACCATTAAGCCGTTTCCCTTGGTTTTGAAAATTCAGCCCTTTTGTTCAACAATTGTTTTCTCTCCACTAAAGAGTATTTTCTGGATTAACTCTGTTTTGTATTTTTATAAAATAATTGTCCATCCATCTGGTTAAGTTTATTTTCATTATTGAGTTGCATTTATGATTTTTTTGTGTAAGTTAGATTTCGGCCTATGATGGTCGGCAGAAATAAAAAAATTATTCACATCCCTTTTCGAAAACCATCACATTTCTCTATAAATTTTAAGATAATTTAGATACTATCAATATAATTTTTATTTCAGAAATGAATAACTTTTTAAATTTCGTTCCAAGCTGTTTAACAAATTACACATTTTTAACAGAATAATAATTTTTAGTATAAAATCATAACTGAATCTGATGAATTGATGATGATTTAAATTACTTAATCAATTATACCTTATTCTTGGGTCTTATAATATACAATTTCAAAATCAAAATGAAGAAATATGTTTTTTTACTTTTATTTATTTATTTCATTATGCACGTCTCCTCATCTCCGCCAATAACTCAATATAAATAGGAAGAAGGAAGTCAGACATCTTTAATTTCGTTGTGCGTGAGCTGCGTCGATTGAACTGAACATCCTATCAACAAAGAGTAATAAAAATACAAAACTTATGAAAAAAGACACTCGAAGCTTCAGGACGGATGTTATACATATGTATGTATAAATAAATATATATATATATATATATGTACATATATATGGTGATATCGTAACGAAGAGACTGATATATATTATAATCCCACATCCCGTAGCCTATATAAGCCTAATAATCCATATATTATGTGCCTATATATTTTCCATCCTATATATCCAGGGTTATATAGATCCGAGCCAGAGATCGCGATATGGGGAATATATAGGGAAGAGAGTCATTTTAAACCTGTAGAATAAATCACGGTTGCGGATCTCATTGGTTCGAGGTCCAATATTGCTGCTCTGCTCCTTTCAATGAAAGTCCAATCAGCCAGAAACCCAGACCAAAGACCATTTTAGTTGCCGATCGTTAGGCTAACCGTGAATCATTACCAAACGCAAAAAATTTACTGTGTGGTCGAGATGCGTTAAGTTTCATATATTCTTTGTACTTGGGAGATTTAACCATCTTGGTAATTATAGGGCTCTTATTTAACGTATCTTGGTAGAATATTTAGTTTTTAATTATACTTACTAAATCTGAATTAGTAGAAAAATACTAATTGGTATTGTAGTTTTCAAATGAATCAAATAGCATCGATTCGTTTAATATTAATTAGTAAAATTCTACTAATTCAATGTGTATGGATAATTGACTATCTCTGTTAGAAATTTCTGTAGGAATTTTCAGAGACGCGTCACTAAAGCTTTATGCGGAAATCATTTTTAAATTTTCCTGAACTGTTAGAGGAATTTCTGCAACGGTAACTGCACAAAACTTCAGGCATATGTTTCAGCAAATTCTGTTACAGTTTAGGAATTTTTAGTTACTGTTGACAATTTCAAGAGGCTAAAAAATTTTTTTTGGTTGTTTCATTTTGATGTAAAACATGTAGTGTATATTTGTATATAAAAAAATAAAAAATAAAATAAAAATAAATAAAAAAGTAAAGTAAATTTCAATAGATACAAAAAATTCTAAACATCTTTACAATATTTCTATACACTGCAAAGAATTTCACAAAAGTGAAGGGATTTTCTAGGATTTCAGAGATTTAAAAATAATTTCAAATATTACGGTTAATCTGAATTTTTAAAGAACTGAAAAAGGCTCCAAGGGAATTCAGAAAATTTTTAAGATTTAAACATATTTAAAAAGCTTTTTAAGATATTATATCAAGTTTCTGAGGTTTTCAGTTATTCATCGGGATTTTCAAATATTACAAGATACTTAAAGGATTATTATTATTATTATTATTATTATTATTACACCATTAACCTATTAACGACCAAAGCTATCAATTTTATAACATGAGTTTTACCGCAAAATTTATGGGTATAACAAAACAATAAACAGATCAAAAGTACTGCTTCTTATGTTTTTGGGTGAGCTAAATTCGAAACCGTGGTCAAAATTCGAATATTTTGACTTAAAAATTAAATATGGCGGTTTCTGCATACAAAAATAGTGAAAAATGTTTGATTTTTTATTTTTATAATTTTTTTCAAACATAAAACGCGTTATTATCTTAAAATTTCTTCAACCATCGGTGCACAAAATTCTTAAACTTTAACAAAAATTTTTTATGTATGTGCTTTTTCTTCCAAAATGGTGGACAAAATGCAAAAATGTCCCAAAAACTATTTTTTTCTATCATCGTTATTTTTCTCAAAAACTTCAAAGTTTAAAAAAAAGTTACATAGACTAAAAATGTCTTGAAATTAACCATAAAACACTATGAAAATTTTTCAGATTTTTTGCAAAAAAATTTTTCAAAAAATCAGAAAACATTCAACAATATTCTTTGACTAATTCTAAGATATTTTTATTCTTGGAAAATTTGTACCTGAGCCTATAGTTTTGTTTTGTTTTATTTTGAAAAAGTTATGTAAAAATTCGCATGAAGTTTGATCAATTATTTCCCAAAAACTACAGGCTCTGGTAAAAATTTTCCAAGAATAAAAATGTCTTAGAATTAATCAAAGAATATTCTTGAATTTTTTCAGATTTCTTTAAAATTTTTTTTGCAAATTTCAAATTTTTGATTTTGAATAAAATCCAAAAATTTTTCTGAAAAATCTGAAAAAATTTCATAGTGTTCTATAGTTAATTTCAAGACATTTTTAATCTATGGAACTTCTTTAAGCTTTGAAGTTTTTGAGAAAAATAACGATAATGGAAAAAAAACAGTTTATGGGACATTTTTGCATTTAGTCCGCCATTTTGGAAGAAAAATCACATGCACAAAAATTTTTTTTAAGTTTAAGAATGTTGTGCACCGATGGTTGAAGAAGTTTTAAGATATTAAAGCGTTTTATGTCTGAAAAAAGTTTTTTTTTTACAGGAATCTCATTTTTATAATAAAAAATGTATTTAATCACTTTGAATTTATGATAACTCTCAAAAATTTCTGTAATTTCAATTTAAAATTATAATTTTAATTTAGCAATCCTAAAAAATGTTTATTTTCAACCAGGAACGTTGATAATTTTTTAATTTTTAGTTTATCATGCTAGGTTTTATAACCAGACAAAATTATTTCAAATGTGCAGTTTCTAGTGTTTTTTGGAAATTTTTAACTTTTTATTTTATTTCTTATTTATTATTTTATTTTAAAATTATTTGTTTTGTAAATTGTCAGTTTTAAAATTTCACTATAAAAAACAAGCATTCAGTAGGATTGTCATCATTATGAATTTATGATTCTTTTGATATTAATTATAAAAAAGTAGCCTCTAAAATTAAAAAATTAAAAACCCTTTATTTAATTAATACAATCCATTGAAATCTAATAAAATCTCTGTAAAAATCCGTGAAATTCCTGAACTGTTAGAGGAATTTCAGCAACGGTAACTCCACAAAAATTCAGTCACATGTTTCAGAAACAAAATTTTTTCGGTTCTTTAATTTTGATGTAAAACATGTAGTCTATATTCTTTAAAAAGGAAAATTGAATTTGATGGGATTTTCCATTAAAGAGGACTGATTTTAACATTTTTCTCAACATCAAAATCCGTTATAGAGCCCTTTTTTAGTTTAAAAATTGGATAGTTGATATTCCAACCGAAAAATATTTTAATATTGAATAAAAAATGTTCAATTTTAACCAAAAAGAAGAATTTTAAATGAAATACCTAATCTTACAAAATTTAAATGTTGGTAATTGAATTGAATCTTTATTTTCGTCCACATCAAAATCCATTATTGATAACTTATTTAGTTGAAAAATTAAATAGTTGATACTTTAAATTTTGCATTCGTTCTTAAAATTTTAATCTTTAAAAATATGAATTAAATGCGCACATTTAATTAATTGAGCATATTATATAACATAGTTATTTACATATAATAAATTACATGTCTGGAGAAATTTACTCATAAAATTTATACACAACGTATTTTATTTTTATACCTAATATTCGTATGTAATTTTTTCGTAAAAATTTGAATTTCCAACCAGAAAATAAGAATTTTTAACAAAAAAATTAATTTGCAGCAAAATAGTTTAAACCTTCGACCAAAGAAATTAGTTTTCAACTAAAATATGAATACAAAAATTCATGTGCATACAAAAATAATTTCTTAACAAAGTGGTTTAACCAAAATTTGCAATAAAAAGTTGAATCCTCAAACAGAGAAAAGATTAATTTTCAAGCGAACAGTAGCATTTTTATTCAAGAAAGATTAAATTTCTACCAAAACAGATTAATTTTTAAATAAAAACTACAACTTTAAATAAAAAATTGAATTTTCATCCGAAAAATATTTATTTTCCAGTTTTCAACATGAAAATATAAGTTTTGAACTAGATCTTAATTTTCTACGAATATTATACTCGAATTTCAAACCAAAACAACAACTTTTTTGAAATTTTTAAAAATTTTTATACAAAAAGTTGCATGTTTAATCAAGAAAGATTAAATTTCTACTAAAATAGATGAATTTTTAAATCAAAAAGACAAATTATCAAAAAAATTGTTAAATTTTCATAAAAAAAAGATTTCAGTTTGACTTGCCAGCATAAAAATATGAGTTTTAAATAAGACAGAAATTTTCTATGGTAATAGTTGCATTTTCTAGCCAGAAATATGAATTTTCAACACAACAGTTGATTTAAAAAATACTTTTCAACAAAATTCTTGAATTTTAAACCAAAGAAAGATATACTTATTTATTTATTTATTTTCTTATTTATTATATATTTATTAAAGAAAGATGCAATTTCTGGTAAGATAGATGAATTTTCAAAATAAAAAGACAACTTTTCGAAAAATAGTTAAATTTTTAACGCAAACAGATTTTAGTTTTACTTTTTAGCATCAAAATATCAGTTTAAAAAATAAGGAAATATTCTGAGAAAATAGTTTGAATTTTCAACCCAAAAAGACACATGTCCAACACAAAAATTGAATTTTCAAAATAAAAATTGAATTTTTAACCAAAAAGGATGCCTTTTCAACAAAATGTTTGGATTTTCAAACAAATAATAAAATTTATAACTAAAACAGTAATCTTCTCGAGAAGCAACTACAAAAAATATATATAAATACAAGGCCAACAAATTACTAACAAGAATATTATACCAGGATTACCGAAAAAAATTTTTTAATTTTCTCAAATTTCCCACTGGCCAATTTTTCGTTTTTCTTGACCATATTAATATTCAAAAGACCAGAATCTTAAGCTTGTCAAATTTTTAACCTAAAATATTTTATACAAGAAATAAAACAATTTCAAAATAAATTTAAATGTTTTAATTTATTCTACTTGCCAGTTTAAATTTAAAAAAATGCTCTGACTTTTACGATATTTGATCTTTAAATCCCTGGCGTATTCCTGAACAATAAAATTTCGGGACTTAAAAAATTTTTTTTGCTCGGTTCGTTTTCAGCAACAAAATTTTGTAAACTTCAGTTACTTTAGTATCTTAAATGTGTCGGAATTTTCCAAAAAAGTCTAACAGTGTAAAATAATTATAAGTATATTATTGGTGGAAAATGACATACTTCAGACAAATTGAGACCTCTCCATTAAAAAATAATTAAAAAATTTGGTTAGTGTGCTTTTCTTTCTTTAAAAACATGATAAATTTTGACCTAAGAACAAAAACTTAATACTGTGTACAATATTGTATTAAGCAGAAGTATTAAAATAGAATTGTATATTAAGAAGCATAATAGTATTGATTCTTTAGTTCTTATGGCGAAATCTATCTTTTTTTTTACCATAGCAATAAAAAAATTTGTTTATAAATATAATTTAACGAAATTCAACTAATGTTCCTGATTAGGAGAGCAGAGTGACTCTCGAGACGTTAAATTTATTCAAAATGAATGATCTGTTATACCATAAGGTTTTAATTTGTCTGAAGTATGTAATTGTTTCACAAACAAAATTGTTATAATTAATTTGTCAAAGCTTAGACAAAACCCAACAAAATCGTATCGACAAAATCCATTGGAGTTAAGTATCACTAAAAGACTTAGTAACTATATCAACGAAAGGTAATGCTACAACAAAGTAATGCTACAACTATAAATGGATTGGTAAATGTATTGCCAGTCACTCTTTTAAAAAATGATTTCAATAAATTAAAGATGCTTTCACAATAAATAGAATTTTATTAAAATTGAATAATTAACTATTAAATACATGCAAAAATACAAGAAACGTGACAATTGTATAAACGATACATCCTCTCGGAGAAATTTCCTCTAATATTACAAGGATGCTTCTTGACACAAATGGCATTTTCTCTGAAATTCAAGATTGAAAGGAACTAAATTTGTCTCAAAAAAAATATTTTTTCAGCAAATATTATCCTTTTACGACAAACTTTACCGAATCTTGCATCCAAATAATTCTGTTTGTGTAAAAAAAATATTGAAGTGGTTTAAAACAAAACAGGAAAGACGAGCCTTTTCTTGCAAGACAACTTTTTTCTGAGTGTTAAATTACATATAACCATACTAATCAGCTACCTGAAGTTGCAGGCTTTTAAAATTTGTATATTAGAGATGAGTGAGGTATGGTGCCGGTGTGGGGCATGATGTCTATTACAAAAATCGCCAGAGTTTATTGATTTTCATATTAATTTTATACATAAAATGACTTTCTTTGTTCGAACACATAGTTATGTAATAAAATTGTGGTTTTAAAATTCCTTTTCAGAAAAGTTATTATGAAAAAATAAAGTTTTGGCGGAAACAGATAGACAAGTATTTGACCGGAAGTAACCACTTACAGCATTTTTGAAACACTTAAAACATGCAAATACTAGATTGAAATAGGTGAAGTATTTCTTTAAACTTCTGGTATCATAAATTGCTTTTATAAATTTTCTAAATATATTAAAGTTAATTAAATTTTGCAAACTGGCATGAGGGGCATGATGTCCGAAAAATTGTCTGGAAATGATAAAAGTTCGTCAGAAAGTTTGTTATCTTGTGAATTTTGTAATTTTAGTATTGTTTTGACCGTTGCATTTGTTACGTTTAATAAATTTCGATCTTGTTAATATTAAAGTTAAGATATTGATCAAAATGGAAACTTGATTTGAAGTTATATTAAATAATGTTGCCGTAAGCAAAAAATATATCAGTTAAAGACAATTTCAGATATTTACAGTTTATATGCTGTATAGAATTTTCAAGTAGTAAGAGATTAAAACTAGGTTTTGCAACGTACTTTTAGTTTCATTGATAAGAAACCATTTATTTAGTGCTGATCATGTCTCGAGTATTTTTTTTCCTCATATTATACTTTCAAGAATTATCATATTGTATACTTTTTATTCTTAAATGTTCATATTCTTGAAATAAACCAGCATTAATAAGACGGACACGATGCCCCATTGTATGGGGCATGCTGACCAAAATTTACCAGCTTATTAATTATTAAATAATGACTAGTAGCTAGTGCTACTTTTTTCAAAAAACACTTTATTGGCCCAAAGTTTCTAAAATTATATCACACAATTATGTAAAAAAATGTAATTTTTAAATTGTTTAAAGATGCGGAATGAGTAAAAACTGATAGCGTCGTTCCATTCAACAATTTAAAAATTATCTGTTAGTGTTTGTTCTATTACTTTCGCAATGATTTAATTACAATACAACTTTTTTTTAAATTTTTTACAAATGATTGAAATTGTGAAATATTACTGCAATATTATAAATTGTAAAAATTCATTGTGACGCATTGACTTGTACTACTAACCAGATTAGTAGAATACCGTTCCTAATTTATTTAATTATTAAAAATAATAATTTAACAGACAGTCACAATGCTACTAATTGCATTAGTAAAATTTCTACTAGTTGGTATTTATAGAGTATTATTATTATTAACATTTAAGACCGATTTTTATGTTTTTATTAACTTATGAGTTTTTTCTTCGAATTTTCAAGGTATTCATGGAATTTTCATAATGAAACGGTTTGTTTTTTTGTTTTTTACTTTTTTACAAGAAATTGTAAGATTGTAATCATATTCTTCGCGTCATTCGTGCGGTAAGTTTATGATTAGCAGTCAAACACTCAAATATAAATATTTCCGTGTGGCCTCTAAAAACAAAACAAACTTTCTGGTAATTTCCCGGTTACCAAACATTTTTGCAAAACATCCAAATGAAAAATTTTAAACCTTCATACCTGAACAAATATTCTATTTAGATATAGAATAATTTACTACAAAATAAAGGCATTTAAAACATTGGTTCTTTCGCAAATTTAAATCATTTAAACTTAAAATTAAATTCTTTTAAATTATTAATTAATTAAATGCGTTCAAAGAATTTCCTTAAATTTCAAAATATTTAAAATCATTTCATAGGATTTATAAGATTTTAGAATATTGAAAAAGGCTCCAAGGGATTTTAGAGAATTTTTAAGATTTAAAAATATATTTTCCAAGATGTCGAAGAATTGCATAGGGCTTCAAATATTTCAAGATATTTAAAGGATTATCATCACCATTATTATTATTAATATTATAACACCATTAAGCCATTTCTCTTTCGGGGTAATAATAATAATAAATAATAATAAAATAATAAAATGTATTCAATCACTTTGAATTTCATTTGCTGCTACATGATATGATATACCTCTTAATAAATTTAATCATCTTAAAAATTTTTGCACTTTAAATTTAAAATTATAATTTTAAATTAGCAATCCTAAACGATTTTTATTTTTGAAACCTTGAAACAAAATTTTTTAGTTTCAAAAGTTTAAATTCGCCAATATTTGTTTCGAAGTTGCATCATTTTTAAGAACTCAACCAGGAACGTTGCTAATTTTTTTATTTTTAGATTTTATGCTAGGTTTTATAACCAGACAACATTATTTTAAATGTGCGGTTGTTAATGCTTTTTTGAAATTATTAACTTTTTGTTTTATTTTTTATTTCTTATTTATTTTTAAATTTAATTAGTTTTGTAAATTGGCAGTTCTGAAATTTCACTATAAAAAACAAACATTCAGTAGGATTGTCATCATTATGAATTTCGTACTCTTTTGATATTAATTATAAAAACGTAGCCCTTAAAATTCAAAAATTAAAAATACTTTAAATCTTGGAAATCCTATTAAAATTCTCTCAATCATAAAAAAAAAATTTTTATATTACTTGAAATATTATAAACTCCTGGACAATTTATTGAAATACTTAGAAAAATTTTTAAATCCCTTAAAATTATTGAAATTTTTGGAAATCTTATTAAATCCGTTGAAATCCTTTAAAAATAGCCAGGAATCTTTTTTAATGGCGTGTGAGATGAGTGAGGTATGGTGCCGGTGGTGTTATAACATTTATATTACTTATTTATCAAAACATGTATAAAGGAA
>JAAAKG020133493.1:0-14147 GCA_010014905.2 Druon quercuslanigerum
TATAATATCAAATTTATGAAAAGAAGCAACTAAATTAACATTTTTATAAAAAAAACTATACTGACTTCATCTAGAAAGAGTGACTACAAAGGGAAATGATGGAAGAAGGTTAGAAAAAGTTTTGATGTTGCTTGTGTGATACACTTGAATATTGATATGCATAAGCGTAGTATATATTTCTCGTTAGTTTAAGCACAAAATGTGATTTAAAGATAATTAGGGTTTTTTCCAAGAAACTCACCCGTGATTGTTGTTTACATGTTCTACTCTATACCCATACAAGATTTGGCGATGACGACCTACTGGAGTTTCTCTGATTTCATCTGGGGTTAATTGAGTAATTTTGCCGTTCTTCATGTTGATTTTTGCCCGATATTTGCGAGCATTGTATGTATATATTCCAGCAAGAGTATCAGTATCATCGAATATTGCAAAAACATCCGCATCAAATGTTGAAAGTACAATTTGTTCTCGGGTGGGTATAGGCCTATACTTATTCGGTCCTTCCAGCATTTCAATCATTTGTTCGGCAGAAAAACTGAATTTTTGAATTACGAATTGCCGGTGTGGATTTTTATAGGGAATAAGTCGAATAAATTCAAGTTGATCCAGTCTATAGCCAAGTATGTTCGAAAAAGGACGCCTGGTAGGTGAAGTTCTATTCACGGCTGGAGGAGAGCGGGACCTTAAACGGAGAGCAGGTACTGAATGAGAAGAAGACCTGTTCGAGGAATGAGGGCTGGCAGGTGAATGCTGTCTGTCAGAATCAGAAGAGGTGTCGCCACGAGGAACACCAGGAATAGGGGTCCCATCAGGCAAACATTCAAACTGTGAAGTTAACTCTGTAAAAAGGAAGAGAATATCATATTTTTTAAAGAACGAATCTTTTTTCATTAGTAATAAGGATCCACAACCAGAAACGTGCATCGCAGAAATTTTTATTGTGTTGCATGGGCGTAGCTTACAAATAATTGAGTTAATGAATATTTAAACCATAGGACATAAGTGTGCTCTTGGTTGCAATTTAAACCACAAAAAAAGACTACACTTGTGTATTCAAATTATTAATTAGATTTACGCAAAAGTAAGTTTACTCATGAAAGTATAAAACTTTATTATTTACACCGTGCTTATTTTGTTCTTTGCTAATAATTTTAGTTGAATAACATGCTCAAAATTAAAATATTTTTAAATTCTCTGCATATGTAATGTGTAGTGAAAATTGCTGAAAGCTACATAATGCTGTACATACATAAAAAGTAATGCATAATATTAAAAGCGATATAAATTATTAGAAAAACTAATTCGCTCAACACTGGTGTCTTAGTAAAACAAAACACACGAAATTATAAATAAATTAGCAGCAATATCAGAAAATTAATTGTGTTGTGATCATGTTGCGTGCTCCTATAAACGTTAAAAAATAGGTTTATCAGTGTATGCGTTTTTATAGATTTTCCATAGGGAAATGTTATTGAAAGAGTTAAATATTGTTTGTTTGGATAAGATTTAATAGAGTGTAAATTAGAAACTTTGGATATAAAAGTAAACGATTAAATGTGCTAATAGAGTTTAATTTGAGAAATTCGCTTGTTAGAATTATATAGGATAAGGTGCAGAAATTGTTATATGCAGAGAGCTGAAATGTGGTTTAAAAATTAGATACATGTCATATTATTATATTCACCAATAAAATTAAGGATGAACATCACGCAAAATATCAGATGATAAACGACCCGCATTTTGTACAATTAAAAGGCAAACTGACTTGATTTGTAAGATAATACAGAATATCGTTACAAATGTATCTGATGAATATTCTTGTGTGTTTTTTGACTATGTCTCTAATATCTCATCTTGATCGAAATCTTATCGGCTACAGGCGCATAGTTTGTTCTTCTGATAATAAACAAGAAATTTCTCCTTGTATTTGATTGTTATCGCCTTTATTTTTTTATTCATATCGCTTGAGTGATAAGATTCAAATGAATGCGTAGAAGCTCATTTTCATGGAAAAAAAACTATTTTCTGCATGCCTGGAAACATTACAAAAAACTTTAAAAAGAAACATAGGAATAAAAAGCAAATTATAATATTTGACATAAATTTATTTAGAGTGAAATAATTAAAATTAATTATTACGGTAGAACTGGTGTAATGTAATTAGTGAAAGACAAATGGTGTGCTTCAGGTTTAAAATTAAGGACGTATGAAAAAGAAATAATCTTAGAAGCAGAGAGAAACAGAAATTATAAATTTACCTTTTTTATATTTTGGAGGTAGTTAAACCATAATTGTTTTTTTTTATTTGTTGTAATAATGAATAATGTTACTTAGTAAATACACTTTACTTCAAAGTAATTCAATTAAATTAATATCATTCAATGTCGTTCAGAAAAAAATGGTTTATCAGTACCATTTTAGTTAAGAAAAATCATAGGATAAATTTAGGATTCTATTATTACTAGTTTTTCAAATTCAAAATTTTTATTCTTATTATACTTACGTAACGATTCCCTCAGAGAAATTATTACTTGCAAATAGCCTGAAAAAATTGTTATCATGCTAACCAATAGAATAAAGGATGGCCATAAATGTATAGATTAGAGTATAAACGATCCACATATTTCGCAAGTAAGGGAAAAAAAAATTCCTTGATGAAGAATTTTTCTGATGTGTATTTAAAAAATGTTCAACTGTTTTGATATTGTTTGTACAGGTTATCTAAATCGCTATTTTCTTGATTATAAAAGTCAAACTTGCCTTTCTAAGATACTTATATTTATGTTTCACAATTCTTTCTTAAGAAATGAATGTCATTGCCTCAATTCAAACTCCTGTGACAGAAATCAAGCGATGTTTTGTAATAGCGTTTTGATAAAAATTAAAGTCTAAGCTAGATATTTGTTACCATTGCTTATTCATATTGCCAGAAGGACTTGCTGAAAACTATTTTATTAATGCCTAAAAAAAATAAACCAAAATTTTAGAAAGAAACAGAAGAAATAAAAGAAACTTAGAAAAACCCAGGAACAAATGTTATCTTTAAATTAAGCCATATTTGCGCCTCCAGGTTAAACGATCGGGTCGGAGACATGCCCATGTCCCTGGTCGTTATGAGTGCATAGCGCGCGGCTCCTGCTCGCTTCCAGGCCTGCCTTGTGGCCTGGCCGTCTTGCATCTGTTAACGGCTTCGCTAAATCCCTTCGAGTCGCCTTTGCGTCTTCACAAGTATTCCGGTTTGTCTCTTTCCTGCATTTCCTTTCCGCCTCTTCAAGTGACGCCGGGTTTCGCCTATTCTGACTCATTTTCACCTCCGGGATCGATTGCTGCAGACGATCCGACTTCCAAACGTGTTTGGGGAATCGGTTTCTCTTCCTCGGCGGCGAGGAATCATAGCTTACCCTATCCTTCCTCGGTAGTCTGGTAGGGCTGTCCATGCTTG
Source organism: Druon quercuslanigerum (assembly GCA_010014905.2). NCBI lineage: Eukaryota > Metazoa > Arthropoda > Insecta > Hymenoptera > Cynipidae > Druon > Druon quercuslanigerum. The sequence continues at coordinate 3,446 of JAAAKG020133493.1, forward strand.
ATGCCAAAATGCGTGAAACTAAATATAATATAATCCTGCAAAATGTCTCGACGTGCGGTGCGTGAGGCTCGTTTTTGGTCATCTTAGCTGTTTCCCATCGCGTTGGTGCCTTTTTTCAGACCAGTTTCTCCAGGTGAACTATTATCTCCGGCTCCCTCTGTCTGACCAATGGTTCTTGCTGGGCCCCGCTCTATGCGTCTGGTGAGCCCGGTAGAGTGATCGATTTTCGACGACTAATGGGCCGGACGATTCGCGTGGTCTCTTAAGGGTGATTGCTACAAGGACATTTATGGATTTTGGGGGAACCTTCTACTACTCCCCTATGTCTAGATGATCTTTCATCACGGAATGGAAGTAGCAGTTTTACGAACCTTTTTCATGTTTAATTCCATATTCATATGGAAAATTCGTTCTAAGCAGTTTGGTTTAGTGTTCCCGCATCGGTCGCGAAGTCGCGTATAAAACGATGGTACCACGATCCAATTTCCCAGAACTATGTCAGTTCGCCTTTCGGAGTGGATATGAGAGAACAGGCTCGAACTTTTCCCATTTCCGGATCTGTGAATGCTATGTGCTCCCTACTGTCTGCAGCCATCGGAATTTGGTGATACCCCTTCTTCAAGTCTAAGGTCTTTATCTACTTCGAGGCTCGAAGTAGCTCAAACATTATGTCTATTTTTGGCGAAGGGTAACGCATCCTTTTATCCTGCATTAGTATTGTTGAAGATATTTTTGTCTTCTGAATGTAAAACTTAACCTGGTTAGCAATATATATTTCTCAACGAGGGCAGAAGAAGATTATTTAACAAATGTGAAGTTTGCAACACAAATTCAGTTGAATACAGATTTTGTAAGTCTATTAAATTTAGGTTCATACATACAAATCATTTGTATGGGTGGCCTGTTCACTTTCTTTGAATCTGAGGAGCAATCTAAATTCACGTCAGTTCATTTGCTTTTCTAACATTCGTTCCAATTTACCAGGCGTAGAAATATGATCAATGTCCAAAAAATTTATAAAGGGGTTAACCTGTTTTAGACTCCGATTTTTATCAAAAAGCTATTTAAAAATATGGCTTTATCTTTGCCACAGTAGATTCAATTAAGGCAATAAAATTTATACCTTAAGAACGATTTATGAAATATAAACAGAAGCATTTTAGTAGGATGATTCTGACACCTGTTATTATCAAGATAACGATTCAGATAATATATAGTCATTCCATGTCAGATTAACAACTAAATTTTTGTTTGTTATAAAATTGGTTTTTCTTATTCTTTAAAGGAAAAAAACATATTTTTTTATTTCACTCTGATGTGAAGAATTTCTGAAATATCGATCTTTTTATCTGTCGACCCAAAAAATTGGTTTTTTTAAATGTTTCGTAAGTTGTTCAATTGTATATTTAAAAATATTGCACCATGAGAAAAAATAGTGCAATATGGTTTACTTTAAGGTTCATGTTTGATGATAACAAATTCTGTTTTTTAATAATTTTTTAATCAATTATTATTTGTCCAAATCAAATAATTTTTTTGCTAACTTTTTATTTTCGTACCTAAAATATTGTCTTAAATATGAATTCGGGCGTGACATCAAGAAATAATTATGTTATTAAATAACAGTAGTAATTTTAGTCTAATTTTGTGAATGTGATTTTAATTAATTATAAATTTTAGACAAATCTGCAAAACTTAGTTAGAATGTAATTAAGTTGGGAAAAAGAAAAATATTTAAAGCTACTTACATAGTTCGAAGACATTCATTTTACCGAATTTTTTCCTACATAGAGCACATACAAGATCATCTGATTTTAGAAGATTTGTTTCGTTGGCCTTTGCTCCATGTGAATTTTTACGAAATGGATTCCAAGACTAATTTTTAAAATTTCTTACTGGTATTTTGCAATAACAATGTTGACTAGAAATTAAAAGTTTGATGCACTCAAGAATAACGACTTTTTGGGTAGATAGATAAAAAAACAGATAAATCAGAAAGGCCTTATATCAGACCCATATATAAAAATCATCAAACAGCAGCATATTCTTTAGATTCACTTTTAAGCAAACTTTCATTAAGAAATTATTCAGTTTTCCTTTATTAGCAAAATATGTGAATCGTTAATATTCTAGTCTACAACTTGATCGTTATCCTTAATTTTATTTGAGAATATAATAATATGTAATATATCTATGACTTTAAAATTTTTGTTAGGCTTTCCGAAGTAACAATTGCTCTAAGGGAATTCTTGCATAAGTGTAATTTCAAATTATATCAGTTTATCATACAATCTTAATATTTTTAATTTTTAACATAATTTTCTTTTATTTCTTTAATTCCTTTTTCATATTTTTTATGATTTCAGGCAAGAAGAAAATGACTTTCAGCAACTGCTTGTGCCAAATATACAGACAAGTTTTTCTAAAGATAATAAACTTCTACGCATCTATTTAAATATTATCACTCGAGCGATATGAATAAAAAATAAAGACGATAACAAGTAAATATTTAGACATTTTTCTGTTTTATTATTCCCAAACAAACCCCTGTTGAAATAATCTAGCTTCTTTCCATCGACGAAATTATGAAGTATCGATCAAGATAACATATATGATATATAGTCTGATAAAACACGAGAATATTCATCACATACATTAAAAACAAAATTCTTTATCAGCGTACAAACCAGTATGCTCTTTACTTGCGAAAAATGAGGTTCGTTTATAATCTTGTCTTTACCGTGATGGTCACCTTTAATTCTATTGGTGAATAAAATACTATTAAATCTATCTAATTTTAACATATTTTTAAGCTCTCCGCAAACCATGATTTCTGCATCGTTATCTGCTTTCCATTCTATCTAATTTAGCCAAGAACTTCTAAAACTAAAATCTATTAGAACACATAATCGTTTACGTTTCTATTAATAGCTTCTAATTGAAATTTAACAAAATCTTATCTGAACAGGAAATATTATACTTACCCGATGAAACAGTTTTTTTATCAAAACTGTATACAATCTTATCTTCCTAAAACTTGTATCAAATTATAAGTTGAAAAATTTCTCAAATGTCAATCAGATTATATCTGTAGAGAGAATTATTTATTTTATTATAACCATAATAACGCTTCCCTTGAAAAAAATGAAGATATCAGGTTAAGATAATTGGAAGCTAGGGACAGAGTTCACGTTGATACGGAGAATAATGGTGAGTTTATTAATGTTAAAGAGAAAATCATGTCAATCTTATTTATAGGTGCAATATCCAAATTATGTGATTTCTAGAAAATGATAAAATCAAAATTATTTTTAGAAAGTAACATAAAGTAGATAAATATTTTAAATACGGGAAGGATGAACCTGACTTACTAGACCGTTGTAATGCGATTTATAGAATTACTTGTTCTTGCTGCAGACTTGTGTTAGCCAAACTTTTCGTCCAGTTGGAATAAGATTCAAATAACAAAAAGGCGATATGCGACTATCTAAAAACCATCATAGAGCTGTCAGTATTTAACGTAAAAAAACATTCAGGTGATTATAATGAGGGTTTACATGAGTAACCTAAATACCATAAACTCGGAGCATATAATCACAGCACAATTAATTTTTTGCTATTCTTAATAATGCTATGAGTCTATTTTTAACTCAAACATTAGTCATTAGCAAACAAAAATATATCCACTGTATAAGTTTATAACATCATTATGCTTTTATGAGTGAAATTTCTTTTGATTCAGTATAAATAATTATTTAAATACAAAAATGTATAATTATCATCGAAATGAGTTTTACTCATAGATGTCGCTAGAGACATGTATACATTTCTATGATTTGGCATCTATGTCATATTTTTTTATGGACAGTAACCTTAAAAAATACACAATTCAATTCTGCCTAAATAATAGCATCATAGTTGTTTACCTCAGTGAATATGTCGAGTTTCGTTCCAAGTAAATCGCGTTTGCGGCATTCGCTGCTTTTCTAATTTCATCAAAAGAAAAAAGCAGTTAAAGATCATTGATTTCTGGTAAAAACTTATGGTAAACATGTTTCAGTGATTAGAATATGTAAAACATGGTTTCGTCAATTTAAAAGTGGAGATTTCGATTTAACAGACAATGAACATCTTGGTGCAGCAAAAAAGTTCGAAGACGAGGAATTGCAAGCGTTATTTGATAAAGACCCAACCCAATCGCAACAACAATTGGCACAAACACTAAATGTAATCAGAGGAGCAAATTCCCAACGCCTAAAAGTTATGGGAAAAATCCAAAAGTATGGACAATGGGTACCACACCAACTGAAAGATAGACAAATGAAAAATAGAAAAACCATTTGTGAAATGCTGCTTGAACGGTTCGAAAGGAAATCTTTTCAATATCAAATTGTTACAGGAGACGAAAAATGGATTTATTTCGAGAACCTAAAGTTGAAAAAATCATGGCTTTCACCTGGTGAGGTTGGTCCATCGACTCCAGGGCCAAATCGCTTTGTCCGTAAGACAATGCTTTGTGTTTGGTGGGACCAGTGTGGTGTGATGTACTTCGAGTTATTAAAACCTGGTGAGTCTGTGAATACGGATCGTTACCGACAACAAATTATCAATTTGAATCATGCGTTGATCAAAAAACGGCTGGAATGGGCCCAAAGATATGGCAAAATTATCCTGCAACATGACAACGAACCGTCTCATACCGCTAAAGTGGTAAAGAACACATTAAAAGCATTGAATTGCGGAATATTATTGCACCCGCCGTACCCTCCAGATCTCGCCCCGTCCGACTATCACCTTTTCGCATCGAAGGGACACTCACTTGCGTAGCAGCGCTTTGCCAATTTTGAAGAAGTCGAAAAATGGCTCGTCGAGTGGTTTGCCTCAAAAGAGAAAAAGTTTTTTTGGAATAGTATCCATGATACTCAGAGAGAGCTGTTAATGAGCTTATTTAGCGTAAGTTAGGGGTTTTCTGCGCCTAGTTTTAGGCTTACATAAATATAGCAAAATTTTAGGATGTAAAAGATGCACGAGACTGGTTATCGATCATTATTAGTAGTGCAAAAAGATTCGTTATTCAAGAAAAGTAATAGTCTGTTCCTTCTTACAGAGTTAAGTGCACAGTTTGAATGTTTGCCAAATGGTGCTCCTATTGATGAAGTTCCTCGAGGCGACGCATCTTCTTCTGCTTCTGACAGACCACATCCGTCTTCTTCTTATGCCGAACCTTCTCTTCGTTCAAGGTCCCGGTCTCCTTCAGTCGTGAATAGAACTTCACCTCCTAGGCTTCCTTTTTCTAACATACTTGGCTATGGACTTGATCAACTTGAATTTATTCGACTTGTTCCCTATAAAAATCCGCAAAGGCAATTCGAACTTAAAAGATTCACTTTTCCTGCCCATGAACGAATTAAAGTGATCCGAGAACGGAATAAGTATAGGTCTATGCCAATCCAAGAACAAACTGTACTTTCAACAATCGATGGGGACGTCTTTGCAATATTGGACGGTACTGATACTCTTGCTGGAATATATACATACAATAATAATGAAAGAGTGCGAATAAAATTTAACATGAGAAACGGCAAGATTACCCAATTGACCCCAGCTGAAATCAGAGAAACTCCAATAGGTCCGCATCGCCAAATATATTATGGCTATAGAGTAGAACATGTAAACCACAATCATGGGTAAGTTACTTTGAAAAAACAAGTTATCGTTACATCAAATTTTTCAGTTAATTTTGTAGTTTAAACAAAGAGAAATACATGCTACATCTACGTAAATCAATATTTATGAATAACACACAATCATTAACGTAACTTTCAGTCATTTTTCCCCTTTACTTCCCTTCTTAGGTACATTTTCAGATAAAGTTACTATAGTAACTTTTGAAAATAAATATATTACTTAAGTCCCTTCTTTTGATAATATAAAACAGAGAACCAAGAAATTGCAAATATTATTGAACTTTTGCAACTCTCTTGAAGGTCGTTCGATTCAATGGATCTTTTTCCAATTTTTAACTTTTCCTCATTTTTTCTGAGGGCTCTTAAATGTACATTTTTATTCTTATGGATTTCATGATATTGTTTTTCTCTAAGTCTCCTAAGCTTTAAAATACCTTCTGATTTTCTGAAAATTAGTTATAAATTTTGTTTTATGGAAACTTTGTCTATTCCAAAACTTTTTTTCTATAATATTCTTCCAAATTTCCATTAGTTTCATCAAAGTCTCTTAAATTCTGTCCTTAGTTTTTTCTCAAATGATCCTGAATTTTTTTAAACATACCTTTTAGTGTTAGGTATTTAATCAAGTTCTTTTAAACTTTATTGATACGAAACCTTAGGAAAATTTTGAAAAATTAATGCTTGTCTAATGGCGACCACTTTGTTCCAGGTCCAGTTCTTCTTCTAAGCAGATGGCTCTACCTACCAGAATTCTTTCTTCTGATGGAAATTCATATAAACTTGACCAGCTTCAATTTATTCGGCTGATTCACAAAAGGAAACCTAACCTTCTATTCGGTCTTCAAAGATATACTTTTCCTGTGGATAAACCAATTTTTGTGTCCCAAGAGGCTAATCGCTATTGCCCTGTACCAATCCAAGAACTAATTGTATTAACAACACTTGCTGGCGACATCTTTGCAATTTTAGAGAGTAGTAGTCATCTAGCTGCAATATATACATATAATACTATCACTCGGGCCAAAGGACGGGTAAAAATAAACATGCAAAGCGGAACGATTACTCTATTAACAAGACAGGAAATGGGAGAAGTTCCAGTGGGCAGCCTTCGTCCGATCTTAAACACGTTTAAAATACAGCATCTTAACCACAATCCTCCACATCTTCCAATAAATTAGAAGAATTTTGATACTGAATACAATGTGATGCAAAGCCATCTCAAAATATTAGGACTAACTTGTAACTAAACATATGATTAAAAACTGAATGTATTATTGTCCCCAACGCTTTAATTTTTGGTTAATATTCCAACCAGTCTTTGCAATAAACAAATAAAAACAAGTTCCATCTCCGTCACTCACGAAATAGTTTAAGAGGAAAATAATTATGGCTTTATGATAATTTACATATAATAAAAATAAATTCTAGAGATTCGTTTCCTATACCATTGGCATTACAGAATTGTTACTTCTAAATTTTAGACTCTATTTGCAGAACAGAAGAGTTATATACAAAATTTCGTAATAAACGACAAATCCCAATTGTAAATTTAAGTCTAGGATGATAAGGTTAAATTTATTTATAACACATAGCAGTTTATCATTTGGTAAATTAATAAAAGTTTCCTCACTATACTAACATGATGTATCAATAGAAAAATCTAAATTTTTCATGACATTGGATTTTAAATCTTACATAACTAAATCGGCTAAGACTGGTAAAATGGGTGAACCTACAGGTGTTCCATGGATTTTTCTCTACAAAAATTATCTTTTTTTTTTAATAATGTTCGTTCCATTAGATACTTTATTTGAACAAGGAATTCAGCTGCAGGGTGACTCTGCTATCCACTTTCCACGCACTCTCTATTTTTGCCACCACTTCTGTGTGAGTTCCAAGGCACCTCACCACATTTATCACCTCATCTTCTCCTTTTCTTATTCTCACAACTGTCACGTTTATTTTCCTTCTCGCTCTCTCTCTCTCTCTCTCTCCACTCTATCTATCACCCACTCTTCCTTTGAAAGTTTCCTTAGCTGAGCCCACAAATGCCTATAGGACGGAAGCATAAGATATTCTTCGTTTGTCTAGCAGCTTGTCTCCTTCATTTCTCTTTCTTTCATGACCATTTTTTTTCATTTTCAGCTGCCCTAATATTTCCTCTAACCTCTGCATCATCTCCTGTAAAGCTCCTAATTATCTCTCCCTGGCGCCTGCTCTACTTCTCAGTCCTGTCTCAGGGTCTCCAAGAAACTCCCCTGCGGTTTTCTCAACTTGTACATCATTCAAATACACATCTGGAATTTAATAAATCGTGCTTTAAACTAAAACCTCAATACTGTGTTATGGAGAACTGATATAACTCAAATAGCAGATGTCGCGACCGTTGGAACCGCCCAAGATAATGGATAAATGCTAAAGATGCTGCAGACGAAGAACAGGGAAAGAGAATTAATTGATTGTTGGGCATAGCTGTGAAATCAAAATATAATGACTTGTAGAAAACATTTAAATTGAAAGGAATAGTAAAGAATCTATAAAAGGGTTAGGAAGAGACAAAATGTCCCTAAATAGCAAGATTTGAATTGGACAGCAAAGTAAAAGAAGAGATCTATTTAAAAGGAAATCGCAAGAAAGGTGCAGATTATGTGATTGTCAGGAAGAAACATGAGATCATGCATAGGATGTATGTAAGAGAGGATGGAAGATCAAGGTACCTGGAAAGAGAAACTTGAATATAAAAATTAAATTAAAACTCTTAATTCTCCAAGCTGAATTGGTATTAATGATTAAATTAAACTTTTAAGAACTGCAATAGTATTGTTGATGCTATTTTTATCTCCTGCAGTGACATATTAACCTGTTAAAAAATACATATTTCCTAACGATTGCAGAAGGTGCTTCGTTAAAGAATGTGAATTTATCTGCGCGAATTCAATGGATTGCAGATTATGTAAATTTATTAAAGGGTTTAATATAGGTATTTAAAAAATATGGGTTGGCTATTCCCTTGCTTTAAAGCGAAGGAGCAATCAGAATTTTACTTCAGTTTGATTGAATTTCTGTAAAAGATTTCAAAAGACCAGGGTCTATCCAGTATACATATATTATACATTATGATTAAAAATAGAATGATTCTCGCACTCAGTAAAGTAGATTATCTAGATCATGCTCTGGTTTCGCCCAGGTATCTAGATTCTAGAAACTGAGAAAACACGCTTAGATATATTTAACAGGATAAAGATTCTAACATCTTACGCAAACAATTTCGTCACATTAAAATATTTTTTAGATACACAAAAGTTCTTCCAATTCTTCTGCAACGAATTCTCGGCTAGCAAAATATGTGGGTCGTTTATACTGTAATCTGTACATTTTTAGTCATCCTTAATTCAATTGGTGAGCATAATTACCATTTTTTAGGCTATCCAGAAGTAAAACTTTCTCTGAAGAAATTGTCACATAAGTATACTTTCAACTAAAATCAGTTTATCATGCACAAGAAATTGATGTAACGATATATTTTAAATATCTAGAAAATCATTGTTGTATATTCAAATATTTCCGAATTATGAAAAAGATAAATATATAATTTTTTTTCTCTGCATCTAAAATGATTTCTTTGTCATACGTTCTTCTATTCAAAAGAATGTAGATCTGTATAATCGTATTAGTAAAATGTTAATTTTTCTAGTTTTTAACTTCTTTCGCAAAAAAAATAACTTGATGAAGATATAGGTGTGTGTCGAAACGCTTCGTTTGAAATATAAAATCTTGTACACACATATTACTGGTAGACGATATTATTGTCTATTATTAATTTTACCAGGCTAACCGAAATAATTTATTTTAATTATTAATCTCGACATTAATAATATAAAGAAGGGCGATAAGAATCAAATATTCGAAGAAATTTTTTGGTTTATTACTTATTATATCGCATATAAGAACATCAAAGAAAGTCATACTAGACGCGTTTACATCATAAAATTTTAATAAAGATAATACATTAAAATATAAATCAGTTTACCCTTTAGTTGGAAAAAACAAGGGTCGTTTATCATCTGCTATTTATCGTGATGTGCATACTTAATTATGTGGGTGAATATAGTACTATGGCATGTATGTAATATTTTTTGAAACACATTTAAACCCCTCCACGCTTTAATTTTTGGTAAATATTCCAACCAGTCTTTTCCATAAACAAATAAAAACTATTTCCGTCTCCGCCACTTACGAAATAGTTTAAGAGAAAAATAATTATTGTTTTATGATGATTTACATATTAAAAAAATAAATTTTAGAGATTCGTTTCCTACACCATTGACATTACAGAATTGTTACTTCCAAATTCTAGACGGTATTTGCAGAACAGAAGAGTTTATTCAAAATTTCGTAATTAACCTTCTTAGTAAGATGAGAAAACCTGTAATTTATTTAGCTGGCATAAATAAAGATAAAAATTTCAAAAAGTACCTTTGAATCTGAATTTATCTGCTAACGAAGAATACGACAGAAACGAATTATTCAGTTTTTCCCGACTAGCAAAATATGTGGGACATTCATACTGTAATCTGTACATATTTAGTCATCCTTAATTCAATTGGTAAGCATTATCACCATTTTTCAGCTATCCAGAAGTGAAACTTTCTTTGAAGGAATTGTCACATAAGTATACTTTCAACTAAAATCAGTTTATAATGCACAAGAAATTGACGTAATAATATATTTTAAAAATCTAGAAAATCATTGTTGTTTAAAATCTAACTGGCTTTTCATCACTACAAGTTGCTTAATAGTTTTAGTATTTAAGTTTACAAATTTAAAATCAAAATTTGTAATTTCACACTTAACCACTACTAATAAAATCTAAGATTTATCCTGTGATTTTGCATTACTAAAATGGCACTCATGTACAGTTATTTTTGCTTGTTATTAAGTGGAAAGCTTCTAATGTGTCCCCTAAGGGTTTACATTTTTGATTCACCCTCTTCCTATTCCTTAACACACCTCCC
>JAAAKG020133494.1:0-14147 GCA_010014905.2 Druon quercuslanigerum
TTTCAAGAAAATAGTTGAATTTTTAACTAAAAAATTATTAATTTCCATCAAAAAATTAATTAGATACATTTTTAAATAGTTAAATTTTTGACTAAAATGATGAATCTTTAACTGAAACACTTGAATTTTTGACAAAAAAAATTAATTTTCAAATAAAAAAATTAATTTTCTAAAGAAACACAATTTTGCAACCAAAGTACATGAATTTTCAACCAATTAGCTTAATTTTTAACTACACAAAAAAATCAAAGTTCAACCAAACATGGTAAATGATGATTCGTCAACTAGCATAATTGAATTCTTAACCAAAAAGATGATTTTTCAACCAAGAAGATTAATTTTTACCAAAAACACGATATTTCAACAAATCACATAAATTTTTAACAAAATAATTAATTTTCATCCAAAAATTAAATATTTATATTTTTAGTTAAAGAAATTGAATTAAAGCAAACAGATAAATTTTAAATTGAAAACATGAATATATTTATAATTAATATAATAAACAAGGTATATTGAAGCTCCCTGACTAGGTATAAAGTAGATTGTGGGAGTGACTACAGTTTTGAGACAGATGTTTTCGTTATGAATTTCCAAATTTGACTGTCTGCCGGAAAAAGGTACTCTCGTGATGGGTTGGTGAATAGACTAAATTTTCGGAGGGGGGGGGGGTCCGGAAATGCAGGTGTAAGGTTGAAATCATTAATCATGGAAGGAGGAGAAAGGACCGGAATTTGTGGCTGATAATAATCCCGCCCCAACTACCTGAGAAAGGTTCCCCCACTACACGGCTTCCCCTCACTCAACCGAACTGCTCTCGCCGAGCCTGGGCAGTCAGCCGTCAGCTGATATATTTCTAAATATAATATTCGAATTCTGTTAATTCTAACGATTCCAATGATATCTTATTTGATTTAAAAAGTTGAAAATTAAAGAATAAATCTTCAAGTGTATGTGAAATTTTATGGACAATTTTTCAGTTTATTTTACTCAAATCCACTGCAGTAGTTTTCATGTATTGGTACAATATTTTGATTAACGTGAAAGATTTCAGAAGCTAAATTTGTTTCCTTTCTGAAACAATCGCATTTCTTAAAAAAAATAAAAAGATTTAAAAACTGAAGTCGGCAAATTTTGAAAATAATTATTCTTCCTGCCAAAAATAATAATATAAATAATGATTATAATATTATAAAAATGAATAGACTAATTTTCAAACAAAAAAAATCAATTTTCAACGAAAGAGTTTAATTTTTAACCAAGGAAGATTTTTGCCTATAAAAAAAATGTTGAATTTTCAATCGAAAAAGACGAATTTTCAAGCAAACTGTTTAGGTCTCAATCTAAATGTACGTAGTTTTAGTAAAAAAGTTTAATTTTTAAGAAAAAAATATTAATTCTCTACCAAAATAATTGAATGTTCAAAAAAAAGTTAATTATCAAGCAAAAATGTAATTGTCACATTTGCAGTTCTGACATTTATTTTTAACTTAATAAAAACGGTTTTTTAACATAATAGTACAATTTGCAACCGCAAAATTTTTTTTAACAAAAAAATGTTTAAAATTAGAAACATTTCAACCTAATATTTAAATTTTTAACCAAAGAAATGAATTTTTAACAAAATATAGAATAGTTATATAATAGGTTTCAAAATAATTTAAAACTTGGAAACAAAAAGAAGATTTTTGAAGATTTTGAACACAAAATTTAGAATCATTCTCAGCATTTTAAAAGGTTTAAAAAGAATACAAACGTGTATTAAAATTCCAATGAAAATCAAAAATTACTTTTTTTTGAAACATTAATTTTTAAAAGTATTTTGTTTAATTTACAACAAAAAAATCAAAATGTATTAATCCATAAATAAAATAAATGTGTATTAAAATTCCTATGAAAATCAAAAATTACTTTTCTTGACAAATTAATCTTTAATAGTATTTTTTTTTTAATTTACAAAAAAAATCAAAATAGAATCGAGAAGATTTTAAGGAAGTTTTTCCTATTTTGCAGGATTTAACCAAATTTGTGGGAAAAATTCGAGTTCCAAGATAGTAACACAATTTATGTTAGATTCCTAGACAATTTTTAAATTATTTATTTTTTAATTTTTAAGAAAATGTTATTTAAAAATCAGAATAAATTTTGTTGTATAAATTTATGGTTCTAGCTTAAAATTGCTTAAAATTGTATAATTTTTACATTTTTTGATTGGTTCTTCAATGCGAAATTTTTTCAGAGATTTTTTTCGTTATTGACGCTTTAAAATATTATTTTCCATTAACCTTCATAAAAGAATTTTTCAAAAAATTGTTATTCCTGTCAAGCAGTTGTTATTTGAAATTAATTTTTTTTTCACTGAAAATTTAACTCTTCTATTTTTGGTTAAAAATTGATCGCTTTTAGTTGAAATTTCAAATATCTGGTAGGAAATTCATGTATTTTTTATTTGGTAGAAAATTAATCTTCTTCGTTAAAAATCCATCTTTTTGCTTTTTTTTTATTGGAATACCAACAACTATATTTTTCGTTCAGATTTCAAATTTAAAAAAAAAAATTACTCGGTTGAAAGTTGAACTCTTTTGTTAAAAATTAATTTTTTTAATTAAACGTTCATCATTTTGATAGAAAATTCATCTCTTTGACTTAAAATTAGCTATTTCGTTGAAAATTAAATTTTTTCTATGCTGAAAATTATTATTTTTTAACCAAAAATTTTACTGGAATTTTAGAGTTGAAACTTTAAGCATGAAAATGTTTTTTGACAATTATTTTTTTTAGCAAAAATGTTCCAGTTTAATATTGTGTCGCTTTAGTTAAAAATTTATCTGTTTGGTTGAACATAAATTTTTTTATCTGAAAATATAAATATTCAATTTTTGCTTAACAATTTATTTTTTTAACTGAATATTTATGTTTTTTCTTGAAAATTCATATTTTTGGTAGAAAATTAATCTTCTTGGTTAAAAATTTATATATTCCAGTTAAATATTGATCATTTTAGTTAAAAATTCATCACTCTCTTGCAAACTGTAACTATTTTTTAAAAATTGATTTTCTTAACTTAAAAATTAAATATTAAATTTTTTTTAATTGATATTTTTCAATTCAAATTTCAAGTATTTATTTGAAAATGATCTTTTTTAATTCAAAATTCAACTATTTTTATTGAAAATTCATTTTGTTGAAAAATTGTCTTTTAGTAATTTAAAATAATTTTTAATTTTTATTAAAATAATTTTAGTTCAAAATTCATCACTCTCTTTCAAAATGTAACTATTTTTAAAAAATTAATTTTCCTAACTTAAAATTTAACTATTCAATTTTTTTTTTCAATTGATATTTTTCAATTCAAATTTCAAGTATTTATTTGAAAATGATCTTTTTTAATTCAAAATTCAACTATTTTTATTGAAAATTCATTTTGTTGAAAAATTGTCTTTTAGTAATTTAAAATAATTTTTAATTTTTATTAAAATAATTTTAGTTCAAAATTCATCACTCTCTTTCAAAATGTAACTATTTTTAAAAAATTAATTTTCCTAACTTAAAATTTAACTATTCAATTTTTTTTTTCAATTGATATTTTTCAATTCAAATTTCAAGTATTTATTTGAAAATGATCTTTTTTAATTCAAAATTCAACTATTTTATTAACAATTTATTTTATTGACAAATTTTCTTTTTTCAGTAGAAAATTAATCTTTTTGGAAGAAGTTAGTTAAAAATTCATCTTTTTCTTTTGACATAACAAAAAAATTTGGTTAAAATTTAAACTCTTCAGTTAAAACTGCATCTGGTTGGAGTAAAATTCAACCATTTCAGTTGAAGATGTATCATTATAGTCGAAAATTTGTTGGGGGGGGGGGGGATTTTTGTAAGCTGAAAATGTAACTTCCATTTTTTGATGAAAATTGATAATTTTTTAGTTAAAAATTCAACTATTTTCTTAAGAATTCGTGTAATTTTGGTTGAGAATTTAATTATTCCAATTTAGGATTCAACATTTTCTTTGAAAATTCATCATTTTTGTTGAAAATTAATTTTTTTATTTAGTTGAAAATTCAACTTTTGGCTTAAAAATGAATTTATTTTGTTAAAATAATTTTTTTATTTAAAAATTTATCTTTTTTATTAAAAAATAAAGTATTCCAATTAAAGATTCATCATTTTAGTTGAAATTTAGCTTTTTCGTTTAAAATTAAATTATTCCAATCCAAGATTCATCATTTTAGTTAAAAAATCATCACTCTCTTTCAAATTTCATTTTTTTTAATTGATATTTTTCAATTAAAATTTCAAGTATTTGTTTGAAAATTATCTTTTTTAGTTCAAAACTCAACTATTTTATTGAAAATTCATTTTGTTAATAATTGTCTTCTTTAGAAGAAAATTAATCTTTTTGGGAGAAGATCGATCTATTCCAGTTAAATATTCATAATTTTAGTTAAAAATTCATCCTTTTCTTTTAACATAAAAAATAACTTGGTTAAAATTTAAACTCTTCTGTTAAAACTGCATCTTGTTGGAGTAAAATTCAACCATTTCAGTTGAATATTTATCATTATAGTTGAAAATTTACCACTTGAGTGAAAAATTTGTTGCTGGGGAGGGGATTATTTTTTAAACTGAACATGTAACTTCCATTTTTTGATGAAAATTTATAATTTTTTAGTTAAAAATTTAACTATTTTTTAAGAATGTTTGTAATTTATTGAAAAATCGTCTTTTTTGTTGAAAATTTATCTTTTTAATTAAGAATTTAATTATTCCACTTAAGGATTCATCATTTTATTTGAAAATTCATAATTTGTGTTCAGTTTAAAATTCAACTTTTGGTTTAAAAATTAATGTATTTTGTTGAAATAATATTTTTATTTAAAAATTTAGCTTTTTCGTTTAAAATTAAATTATTTCAATCCAAGATTGATAATTTCAATTAAAAATTGATCACTCTCTTTCATAAATTTAACTATTTTTTCAAATTTAATTTTCTTAACTTAAAATTTAGCTATTCAATTTTTTTCATTTGATATTTTTCAATTCCAATTTCAAGTATTTAAAAAAAAATTTTTTTTTCGTTCAAAATTCAACTTTTTGGTTGAGAATTTAATTATTCCAATTCAGGATTCATCATTTTATTTAAAAATTCATCATTTTTGTTGAAAATTAATTTTTTTATTCAGTTCAAAATTCAACTTTTGGTTTAAAGATTAATGTATTCTTTTTTGAATAATCTTTTTATTTGAAAATTCATCTTTTTGATTAAAAAATAAAGTATCACAGTTTAAGATTCATCATTTTAGTTGAAAAATCGTCACTTTTAACATAAAAAAACTTGGTTAAAATTTAAACTCTTCTGTTCAAACTGCATCTTGTTGGAGTAAAATTCAACCATTTTAGTTAAAGATTTATCATTTTAGTTAAAAATGTATCACTTTAGTTGAAAATTTATTGTTGGGGGGGGGGATTAATTTTTTAGTTAAAAATTCAACTATTTTTTTAAGAATTCGTGTAATTTATTGAAAAATCGTCTTTTTTGTTAAAAATTATTTTTTTTAAAATTAGATCAAAAGTCAATTTTTGGTTGATCATTTTGGTTGATAAAATTGATATTCTTTAGTTGAAAAAACACTCTCTTTGATTGAGAATTCATTTATTTTTTTGAAAAATCTTTTTTTTTTTGTAGAGAAATTTCACTTTTTGTTTGAAAATTCAACTATTTTGTTGAAAGTACAATATTTTTACTTAAAAAGTTAGGAATTTAAAGTGGTCTAATTTAAATTTAAGCTTAATATGCACTGAATTTTAAGTAGAAGAGTATATCATAAAAATTTGTTTGAATTATTATTTAAATTCGTGCAGTTTAGAAAAAAATGCAAGAAATGATTAATTCTGCGTTTAACATTATCCATTTATTTTATTAATCGATGGTGCTAATATATTTAAAAATATCTTGTTATATAATTTTCCAAAGCTTTTTAAATTAAACATATCAATTGAATTGCAAATCCATTTATATTAATTACTCAAACGATATACTAAAATTTGATAAAACAGATCTTGGTATTCTCAAAAAAAATAAATAATAATAATTACCCCAATTTTTTCTAAAGTGGATTCATTAGGTTTTTTTAGTTTTTTTCTAAAATAAAATTAATTCCCATACTGATATTTCATCAAATAAAAGTTTTGTTGGAAGTTTTAATTTGAATATCCTTTATGTAGAACTTGGTTGATTGGATTAATGGCCTTAAAGAATAAATAGCTTGTTATTTCTAACAAATTGCATCCTATTGCTGATGACAAAGCACAATTTGTTTGTGAAGGGAACGGGAGTATGATTGGACACAATTATTGGGGCTGATGAAAAGTTACATACAGTTTTTTTTTGCATTAGTGACATAACTTTTTAATACATTGTCGAACTTTCTCCTATCATTATTGATGTTCAGAGCGCGTTGAAATACTGCACGATATCTGCTCAAATTAATTTTGTATAGGATGTGTTAAACGAGTTTAAATTTAACAAAAAAATTTTAATTATGTGTAAGAGACATTTTCCCCCTTTTTATAAAAAATTACTTCTTTCCCCCCTATTTTCCAAGAAATTTCCAGTTTTTTCTGGTTCATTTCGTTCCAATCAGAATCGAATTATTGAAACTTAATTCTTTTTAAATGAAAACTCTGGTGTTGTATTTTTGGTTAAAAATTGTATTACTCAAACAAATATTTAATTATGTTGTTCAAAATTCAAAAATTTGGTTAAAAAGTCATTATTTTTTGGTTAAAAATTCAACTGCTTTCTTGAAAATTGGCCTTTTGGGCTTAAAAAAAATAAACACTTTGATTAACATTTTTTCAGTCTTGACTAACAAGGTTTTTTGTTTTTTGAAAATTCCTTCTTCTTTTAGTTAAATTTGACTTTTTTATTTAAATTAAAATCTTTCTGGATTGAAATATTAACTATTAAATTTTTATTTGAAATATTTTGGTTATAAATATTTGAACGAAAAATTTAATAGTTAATATTTCAATCTGGAAAGATTTTAATCTAAATAAAAAAGTCAAATTCAACTAAAAGGAGAAATTAAAAAAAAACCTTGTTAGTCAAGACTGAAAAAATGTTAATCAAAATGTTTTTTTTTTTAAAGCTTTGGAAAATAATATGACAAGATATTCTTAAGTATATTTGCACCATCGAATAATAAAATAAATGGATAATGTATTGTATTTTCAACAAAATAGTTGAATTTTCAAACAAAAAGTTAAATTTTTCTACCAAAAAAAAAAAGATTTAAAAAAAAAAATGAATTTTCAATCAAAGAGATTGTTGTTTCAACTAAAGAATATCAATTTTATCAACCAAAATGATGAATCTTCAACTGGAATAATTGGATTTTAAACAAAAAAGCTAAGTTCTCAAGTAAAAAGATGAATCTTTAACTTGAATAATTTATTTTTCAATCAAAACGATGGATTCTTAAATAAAAAAATTATTTTAACAAAAGACATTAATTTTTAACAAAATAGACGATTTTTCAATAAATTAAAAGAATTCTTTAAAAAAATTGTTGAATTTTTAACTAACAAATTAATCTTGGATTGGAATAATTTAACTTTAAACAAAAAAAGCTAAATTTTCAACTAAAATGATGAATCTTAAACTGTAATACTTTATTTTTTATTCAAAAAGATGAATTTTCAAATAAAAAGATTATTTTTAAAAAATACGTTAAACTTTAAACCAAAAGTTGCATTTGGAACTGAATAAAAAATTAATTTTTAACAAAAATAATGAATTTTCAATTAAAATGATGAATCCTGAATTGGAATAATTAAATTCTCAACCAAAAAGTTGAATTTTGAACTAAAAAAGATAAATTTCAAAAAAAAAAATACTTGACATTTGAACTGAAAAATATTAATTGAAAAAAACTGAAAAGTTAAATTTTAAGTTAAGAAAATTAATTTTTAAAAAATAGTTACATTTTTGAAAGAGAGTGATTGATTTTTAATTAAAATTATCAATCTTGGATTGCAATAATTTAATTTTAAACAAAAAAGCTAAATTTTTAAATAAAAATATTATTTGAACAAAAAACATTAATTTTTAAACCAAAAGTTGAATTTTGAACTGAATAAAAAAAATTAATTTTCAACAAAAATGATGAATTTTCAAATAAAATGATGAATCCTTAAGTGGAATAATTAAATTCTTAATTAAAAAGATAAATTTTCAAAATTTGCAATTTTTTATTTAAATTAAAATCTTTCCAGATTGAAATATTAACTATTAACTTTTTCGTTGAAATATTGATATTGAAAATCCGGTGCTTTCATTTGAAAATTCATCTCTTTTGTTAAAAAAACGCAATTGTTTGATTTAAAATGTCATTATTTTTGTAGAAAATTAAATTTTTTTGTAGAAAATTATTTTTTTTTTTGAGAACTCATCCTTTTGTTTAAAATATCGACTACTGGGTTGAAAGTTTAACTTCTTCGTTTTAAAAATCACTTTTTTGGTGAAATGGATCGTTTTTTGTTAACAATCCAACTGTTTCTTTAAAAATTCAACTATTTCGGTTGTAAATTATTATTGTTATCAAAATGAATTTTTATTGTTGACGATTGATCTTCCTGGTAGAAACTTTCACTATTTTTTTGAAAATTTATTTTTTTAGTTGAAAAATCGTCTTTTTGAGTTTAAAATTCAACTAGTTGGTTGAAAATTTATATCGTATGGTAAAAGGTAAAAACTGAAAATATTTGGTTAAAAATTCCATAATTTTGGTAGAAATTTCAACTAATTGGTTGAAAATATAATTATTTATTTGAAAATTCAACTTTTTGGTAGAAAATCAACTTTTTTGTTGAATATTAATAATTTTGGTTTGAAATTTTTTTTTTAGAAAAACCTCTTTTGGCAAAAATTTAATCTTTTTTTTTTTTAAATTAAACTTTTTGGTCGGAAATTCTTGTCTTCTCTTGAAATTTCGTCTTTTTTGTTAGAAAGTAAATCTTCTTGGTTGAAAATTAAACCTTTTGTTTCAGAATCTTAACTATTTTTGTACAAATTTTTGTAAATTATTTATCTTCTCAGTAGAAAAATTATTTTCTTGGTTAGAAATAAATCGTTTTTTTGTTAATATACATCTGTTTTGTTAAGGATTCAACTATTTTGGTTATAAATTCATTTTGTTATTTAATATTATTTTTGTTTAAGGATTCATCTTTCTGGTTGAAACTTTTATTATTTTTTTGAAGACTCGTTTTTTATTGAATTCAACTGTGTTTGATTAAAATTTAAAATATTTTTTTCTTTAAAATATCAACGGTTTCGTTGAAAATTTGTCTTTTGGGGTTGAAAATTCAACTAGCTGGTTGAAAATTTGTACTTTTTGATGAAAAATTCAACAATTTTGTAGATAATTCGTCTTGGTTTGAAAATTTATTTCTTGTGGTAAAAATTTCATCCGTTTGGTAAAAAATGTTGAAATTTGGTCTTTTTGTGAGAACGTTAATCTTCTTGGTTGAAAATTCATCTTTTTGTTTAAAAGCTGATTTTTTTTGTAGAAAATTAAAAAATTAAATGAAAAAATTAGATTGAATCTTTAGATTGAATTTTTTTTTAATGAATATTTTACTACATCATTTTTGGTTGAAAACTTATCTTTTTGAATTTAAAATTCAACTATTTGTTTGAAAATTTATGTATTTTGTTGAATTACAATCTTCTTGGTTGAAAATTCAGAATTTTGTTTTAAAATTCAAATATTTTGTTGAAAATTTAATCATTTTATTCCAAATTCAACTGCTTAGTTAGAGTCGTCAATGTTGATAGAAAATTCAACTAGTTTCTTGAGAATTGGACCATTTGGTAATAAATTTATCTTTTATTGTAGAAAAAACTGATTTCTTGTTCATTATTAATTATAAAAGTAGATAGGCACAGAAAGTTCTAGATCGAAATTCCTACCTTACCAACTTCTGAACCATTCTGCAGCTCGAGTGGTTCATATCCCTGCTAAGTTTCGAGAATGTTCTTGATGACTTTTCAAAAAGACATTGCGAAATATAAATTTTGGATGTCATCAAAGAAATTCTAGAAACTTAGCACGGATATAAACCACTTGAGCTGCAGAGTAAATATGCAGGGGGACTTTTAGATCAAAATTCTTACTTTGCCAACTTCGAGGTAATTCTACAGCTCAAGTGTTTTATATCCGTCCTAAGTTTCTACAGTATCCTTGATAAAGTTTGAAAATTTTATTTTTCGCAATGCCATTTTGTAAAGTTATAAAGAACATTCTAGAAACTTAGCATAGGTATGAACCATTTGAGCTGTAGAATTGTCTCGATGCAGGTAAGGTACGAATTATTAATCTAGAACTCCCCCTGCCTGTTTACCCTGCTGCTCAAGTGGTTCATATTGGTGCTAAGTTTCTAGAATGTTCTCGAAGTCGGTAAGGTAGGAATCATGATCTAGAACTTTACATACCTATTTCTATATAAAAAATTTAAATTTTCCTTTATTAACAAGACACCATTTGTTTTACAGGGAACGACTAGTGGAATATGCGTACAAAATGTACCTCAGCCAACAAACTTACTACAGAGTGTCAGCTTTGGACACTCGTCTAGGAGGGGCGGAACAAAGACTGACGGATGACCTTTCGGAATTGGCGGGATCTGTTGCACATCTGTATTCTAGTTTAACTAAACCGTTGTTAGACTGCGCCCTCGTGGGAATTGCCCTCATATCTTTCTCATCCCGAATGGGAGCCAGAACAGTACCAGGTAACAACAACAGAAACAGGTCAAATAATTGACTGAGCAGTAAAAGAAAACCATTCAGATTTTGAATTTGGAATTTTGAACACCGGGAAATACCAGACATTTTTCTGAGACTGGTTATTTTCCAGGAGCAACTTTTCACAACAGTGAAAACTACCCAATCTTATTTTAAAAAATTTGAAAACGAGAAACAATATCGTCACAGTTTGCTACTGGGTATTCCATTCCAGAACACGTAAAATAAGTTTCCAGAAGACATCCCTTCTTGAAAGTTAATTATTTTTTATTGAAAAGTCTACTATCATATTTTTGGTAGAGAACTCATCTCTTTGATTAAATAACTCTACTATTTTCCTGAGAATTTAATTATTTTATTAAACATTCAATTATCTGGTTAAACATTCTTTTCGGATGTAAAAGTCTAACGTTTTCTAAAGCAATCTATACTTTCTGGTTAGAAAACTTAACTCTTTATTTGAAAATTCGTATTTTTTGATACAAAGTTCGTCTTTTTGGATAGAAAATTTATCATTTTTATTGAAAATTTATGTTTTGATAGAAAATTCATTTGTTTGATTGAAAATTCATCATTTCTTGTTGGAGATTCAACTGCTTTCTAAACATTTTCTTCTTTTTGTCAAGAAAATTCAGCTATTTGGTTGAGAATTAACTTTTTTTGGTTGAAGTTTAATTGTTTTTAAATTCTATCATTTGGTTGAAGATTCATCTTTTGTAGGTTCAAAATTTAACTCTTTGATTGAAAATTTAACTCTTCGATTGAAATTTCAACTTTTCGATTGAAAATTCGTCTCATTTGCTTAAAATTTAAACTAATAGTAAATTTAACTTTTTAGTTTAAAAATTAACTATTTGCTTGACAATTTATTTTTCTTTGTTCAAAATTAACTTTTTTTAATTTCTTCTTTTTGGATTTAATTAAAATTTAAAAACTCAATTCTCAAATGTTTTAAAAAACATGCGACTTTTTAATCAGAAAATTCATTTTTTAAAAGAAAATTCATCATTCTTTGTTTAAGATTCAACTGTTTTCTAAAATATTCGTCTTTCTCTCTAAAAAATTCAACTATTTGGTTGAAAATGCAACTGTTTTTTGGTTGAAGTTTAATATTTTTTGTTTGAAATAACAACTATTTGGTTTAGAATTTAACTTTTTATTTGAACTTTTGTATTTTCTGTTTTTAATTGAATTTATTTGGTAGTAAATGTAACTGTTTTATTGAAAACTAATTTTTGTTTTAATTTAACTTATTGTTTGAAAAAAAAACTTTTTGTGTTGTTGAAAATTCATCTTTGCTGCTTTAAAACTCCAATAATTTATTAAATATTCGATTTTTTATTTAGAAAATTCCTTTCTTGATAGAAAAGTAATCTTATTGGTTGACAATTCTCTATTCTGTGTTGAAGATTAAACTGTTTTATAAAATATTCGTCTTTTTAGGTCAAAAGAGGATTATTTGGTTGAAAATTCAATTGTTTTTTATTGAATTTTAACATTTCTTGTTTGAAAATTCAACTATTGGGTTTAAAATTCAACTTTTTCATTAGAAATTCGTCTCTTTTGCTGAAAAGTTAAAATGTTTTATAGTAAATATAATATTTGAAGGAAAATTAATTTTATTTTGTTTGAAAATGAAATATTATTTTGAAAATTCATCTTTCTGGATATAAAACTCAAATATTTTCATAAAACTTCGACTTTTTATTCATAAAATTCATCTTTAGATAGAAAAGTAATCTGTTTGCTTGAAAATTTATATTTTTTTCCTGAAGATTTAAAATTTTTCTAAAATATTCTACTTTTTGAACCAAAAAGACGAATACTTGGTTCAAAATTCAATTATTTTTGGTTAAAGTTCAACATTTCTTGCTTGAAAATTCAACTATTTCGTTTTAAATTCAACTTTGTAATAAAAAATTCGTCTCTTTTGCTGAAAAGTTTAAATATTTGGTATTTAATGTTACTGTATGATGGAAAATTAACTTGATTTTGTTTAAAAATTAAACTATTTGTTTGAAAATGAAATATTATTTTAAAAATTCATCTTTTTGGACTTATAAATCAAATATTTTCAAAAAAATTCTACTTTTTATTCAGAAAATTCATCTTTAGATAGAAAAGTCATCTTTTTGTATGATAATTCGTCATTTTTTTATTAAGATTCAGATCTTTTCTAAAATATTTGTCTTTTTGTGCCAAAAAAAAAATAAATATTTAGTTAAAAATTCAATTCTTTTTTTAAAACTTTATTTCTAAAATTCTTCTCATGATAGAAATCTCATATTTTTGTATGAAAATTCTTCATTTTTTTATTAAGATTCAGCTCTTTTATAAAAAATTTGTTTTTTTGGACCAAAAACACAACTATTTGGTTAAAAATTCAATTCTTTGTGCTAGAAGTTTAACTTTTTTTAAAACTATGCTATTTGGCTTAAAAATCAACCTTTGGATAGAAGATTCGTCTTTTTTGCTGAAAAGTTAAAATATTTACTAGTAAATGTATCTGTTTTATGGAAAATTTAATTTTTTCTTCTTTGAAAATTAAATATTTTATTGAAAATTCATGTTTTTGGTTGAAAATTTGTGTTTAGTTTGTGTTTAGTTGAAAATTCATCATTCTTTGTTGAAAATTTAACTGTTATCTAAAAGATTCCTCTTTTTGGCAGGAAAATTCAACTTTTTTACTGAAAATTTTAAATATTTGGCATTAAATATAATGTTTTATGGAAAACTAATTTTATTTTGATTGAAATTTAAGCTATTTTTTGAAAATGAAATATTCTCAAATATTTTCATAAAAATTCGACTTTTTATTCAGAAAATTCATCTTTAAATAGAAAAGTCATCTTTTTGGTTAAAAATTCATCATTTTTTGTTGAAGATCCAACTGTTTTCTAAAATATTAGTCTTTTTGACTGGAAAATTGAAATATTTTCTTTATTCATAATGTGTCCCCTAAGGGTTTACATTACTTCCATTGCTTACAATCTTTCCGCTTACATAATAAACAAACCAAAAGAACAAAAAAAATAACTATTTAGTTAAAGATTATTTTTGTTTGTTGGAAATTCATCTTTTCTGATTTAAAAGTCAAATATTACCTAAAACATTCGACTTTTTATTTGTAAAATTCTTCTATTGATAGGAAAGTAATCTTTTTGGTTGAAAATTTATAATTCTTTGTTGAAAATTCAACCGTTTTCTAAAATATTCCTTTTTTTTTGTCAGGAAAATTCAACTATTTGTTTAAGCTTTATTTTTTTTTAAATTCAACTATTTTGTTTAAAATTCATCTATGTGATTGAAAATTGATCTCTTTTGCTGAAAAGTT
>JAAAKG020133495.1:0-14146 GCA_010014905.2 Druon quercuslanigerum
TTTGGCTGCGAGGAAATTTCTTTCTTGTCTTTATTTAAACAAAAGAAAAACACGTCACGTAATTTATGGACAGCCCCTTAGAAGGAATTAATTAAACTCAAAATATGACCACTTTTGCGGAATAGAAAACATCTCTTTTAGGTTTGCCTACCGGGACAATTAAAACATTCACAAAACACAATTAAAACATTCATAAAAACTCATTTAATTTAAGTACTTCATTTTATTTGTATTTTCAAATCACGCGCGAGATTGCCAAACACTCCTTGGTCAAGCACTCGAATCAGGAGAAATCCACAACAGAGCAGAGCAGTGCAGTTTACACGCGCTCACATCACATGCATCGAAAAATTGTACACTCTCTCCGTATCATGACGTCAGCGGCGTGCTCTGCACTAGAGCGGAGCAATATTGGAGTACACTCTCTCAGTGCAGAGCAGTTGCACTTGCTCAGAGCAGGGGCAGAAAAGAGCAGATAACCGAATTCGCTATTAGAGAACCTTTTTCTCTAGAGGTACCGGTCCCACGAGTCTCCGGAGATGAACAACTCCCTTGCTAGGCTAGTGTTCTCCGCATGGACCACCGAGGCTCTTCCAGAGTGCGCGGCGGGTATCGAACCCGCAAGCCAACAGAGGGGGTCCAAAGCCTGTGCTTTAGTCCCCACGACCATCGTCCCACTATTCCTACGAAGTATAATAGGCAAATTAAACTGGTAGACGTTGGGAAAATGCTTTTCACTACCACCTCCACTTCCAGAACACTCGTTTTTACCAGAAGTTGCCTGCAAATCACCAGTAACACATACTAACCCGAAAAATACCGCCGCCGTTGTCATGGACTAAGGGGCAGCTGTTTCCCCGATAAAAGCGGAGGAAACAAATGCGCAAAAATAAAACAAAAATTTAATGGTAAAGGGCAGTAAAGGGTGAAACCTTTACAGTGGACCTAAGCATGAGTTGGTCACAATTGATATGGATAGTTTCAGGGGTGTATACTGTATAGATGCCCACGGAAACTATTTTAGACTTTCAGGATTTTCCGGAGCCGAATCACCATGTAAGCTATTAATCTGACGAAGTAGTGGTAATAATAGAAGTACAGGATGTGGTTTATAGAGGAAGCGGGAGCAACCAGACATCTGGGAACAGTTATCGATAGACTCAGGGTTAGAACTCAACGCGACTGCCAGATCTAGGATTCGTTTTATTTCGTATTCAATCTCTTTTTTCTAAAATTCTCCTTTTTTAGTTGAAAGTTCAACATTTTAATTGAGAAGTCTTGAATTCTATTAAAAATTCGTCTTTTTTCATAGCAGATTTATCTTTTTTTTATTAATTTTTTTTTTTAGTTGAAATTTTAACTTTTTAGTTAAGAAATCATATTTTGATTGAAGGTTCAAAATTATAGTTCCAAATTTATATCCCCGGTGGAAAATTAAACTGTTTTGTTGCAAATTCCTTTTTTTGTTGAAAGTTAATGTAGTTTAGATAATTCAACTGATGGCTTTTTTTATAAGACAACAATCATAAGATATAAAAAACGTAAAAGAATACAAATGATGCTTCATAAATAACCTACCTAAAGTGCATGGTGCTCGATCCGGTACAACCGGAACGTCTGCTCATCATTGGCACTTATCTTGGCTGTCAAAACAATTCAAATTTTGAAACAGTTTTCGTAGAATGTTGTTTGCAGTGCAAACTTCTTTTATGCGGGGTCTCAACAAATTGCGCAAAGTCCATTAAAAAAAAATATTTATCCACCAATCCGCTCTAAAAAGTGAGGAAAATTCAGAGGATTCTTTCCATCTTCGAAAATTTTGCCAAAGTTCAATTTCAACGAACATACGTTTGGCCGTGGCCGAAACATGACAGAGGGGCCAGGGTTCATCCATTGAACCTTTTCCACGCGGGCGATTCTTCTTATTAAATGAGTCATCTGAATTTCTATAGATTTTTAAAAACTAGAAAGTAGATATCTTAAAAATGTCTATTTATCCCTACTAATTCAATTTAAAAAACTATTAATAATGCAATAACTTTCTTAAAATAAAAAGGTAATTAAAATATTCAAATATATTTATTCTGATAGCTTTGTTCTTAACAGAAATATGTTAAACTTCTACAAAAAGATTTAACATTTTTTAATTGCAGAACTTCTTAAAATTTTTTAATGTCAATCTCTTCTCTTAATCGAACTAGTATACAAAAACGCTTTTCTAAGGGACCAAGAGTGAACATTTTTAATATGAAGCTGTTTATTTTGAAAAACTCATGATCTTGGCCCAAAAATTGAGCATCTGTTTCGAGAAGTTTAACAACATGACTGCGTGCTTTGCTGCATTTATTTCTAAAAAAACTTGTTTGTTGCGGAACTCATGACACGCATAATTAAGAATTTAATCTAATTTGAAGGGCAGTGTTGAGTAAATTTACAATCCTGCGCATAATGGAACTGACGAAAATTCAAGATTTATTGATGTAACATTTTACTATTACATTTTCGGTTAAAACAGTTAACTAAAGAAAAATAATTGCACAAAGAAAAAGATCTCATCGAAAATATTTAATTTTTAAGGCATAACAATCGAAGTTTTGAAATCGATTTTTGAATTTACAACTCGAAATAAATGAATTTATGACTAAGAAAGATAAGCTGTATAGCAAAAATAGATAAACTGCATGTTAGTAAATAAAATCATGTTGAAAAGAAATTGTCAATAAAATTTCTAAAATATTTTTACAAAAATGGAACTTTCAACTAAAATGAATAATTTTGAATGAAAAAAATTAATTTTTAATCAAATGATTGAATTTTTAACAGAGATTATGAGTTTTCCATACAAGAAAATAGTATAAAGCAATTTGAGATTAGAGAAATAACTTTTTAACCAAATAAAATAGATTTTCAAGCAAAAAGAAGTAATGTCTTTCATAAAAAAAATTTCGACCAAAAAGTTAAATAGTATTTTTAAAATTTAAAAAATTTAAATGAGGTCAACATTAATGTAAAAATCCTATTCAACGTACAATATTCAACTTGATGCATTCACCTCGCTTCACGCGCTCGGCCTTTCTATGTACCACAAATTTGTGCACAAGCCTTTTAAAGTTAAATTTCCAAGCATTGACAAATGTCATTTCGTGATTGTGAATTCTCTTTAGTTAAAGCTCTTTTGCTTCCGTGGAAAACGCGAACTTTTCGTACCATTCATGATATGCGTTAGTATTGCAACAAATGTATTTTTACTGTCTTATGTCTACCATTACAAATTGGGTTTTTCAAAAAATTAGATTTTTTATTTTCAATGTTGTTTTTTTTTAGACTGAAAAACAAAAATTCTGCATCGGATCTAAAATTGATTATTGACAAATTAGTAGGTCTTTTCTGAGCGCAATTTTAGGTAATTCATTTTTTTTTCTTATCTTGCATAGATTGGACGTAAAATAAAATTTTTGAGTTTTTGTTATGTTGTTATGAGCGTTCGTTGTTTGGCTTAAAATTTTCATTTTGGTTAATTTTTTTGGATTTTGAAAATACTATAACTCTGATAATTTTCATTTTATCAAAAAAGTCATCAAGATAAGTTTTTTGAATTTTCGAGTACTATAAACAGCCGTACATCGTGCTCACTTTTTGAATTTTTAACCAAAATAGCTGCTTTACGAACTTGGTCTTTCTTTTTAGCACATAAAAAAGTGTGCTAAAGCAGAATTTAATCTGACCAAACTTTTAAAAGTTATCGTGCCTACAAAATACAGACTACAGGATACAAACGACAGACTGCGGACTAAAGACTACAGACAGATAGATAGACAACTTCGTAAAAATCATTTCTTCTGACTCAGGAGGTCTTGAAACGTGGAGATTTGATGAAAACCGACAGCGTGTAATTTTATATAAAACCAATACCTTCTCATTAGGATGAGAATGTAAACATTCCCTTTCCTTCGGGACAGAAATAACAAAAACCGATACAAAAAAAGATATAATGAAGGGGATTCGGTTAGTAGCTTTCTTATTTTTTTCCTCGTTGCTATTTGTTGACCATGTTTGGTCGTCAGATTCTTAGTTTTACTTTTAGGAATTCTACACAGAGGCATTTTTAACCGGATAGCTAAATTTTGAAACATATAGATTCATTTTTCTAACGAAAAAGTCAAAAGTCAAATTTTTAACCCAAAACAGTAAAGTTCAATTTTTAGTAAGAAAAATAAGCGTTTAACCAATTAAAGCAAAATTTCAACAAAATCGTTAAAATTTTAGCCAATCAAATAAATTTTAGTTTAAAAAGATTAAATTCGTGGACATGCAATATTGTACGCTTGTTTCCAAATACCACTTTTAATTTGTGGTTATTGATCAAATGAATAAATAAAAATAAATAAATAAATTTAAATGTGTATAGAGATAAAAGTTTTCCATTTTTCGTCAAATTAGGAATAAATGTGGAAATAAAAATTTATCCCAGGCGGACCCAGTGACCGCAACGGTCACTATGGGACCAATTATACCGTCAGAAAACAATAAACCATCTTTAATAAGCTAGGTTAAATGAGAGTGACTAGATTGGCGTCGCCGCAGAAGCTGCAGGGACTTAAAGTGTGCGGCAAAAAGCCACTGCTGAAAATGCTCCTGCGAGATTTCGAAACTGACCCACTCTCGTACTAATGCTGGCTTATTCTGGGCTGGTTTACTGTAGGCCTGCCGGTATAACTCGTACATATGTGGTCACGTTACCGCCACGCCGCTGTGTAAGCCATTCGTTCAGTAAATCCGCTAGGTTATCTCTGCACATCTGGGAACGTACCATATGTTCACGTGCACATATGGGAAACTCCTAAGCATACGCGCAAGCATGGCTAGAAGTTTCAAACATTCTCTTCGAAATTATAGATATTTAATATTATTATATTTACCAATACAACTAGGGATTAACGCCGAAGATAAGACCAGAATATAGACAACCATCATCTTTTCGAATTTAAGGAGACACTACTCAATGCAATAAGGAACAACTTGATTCACAATGCTACTAATCAATATTTTGTTGCTTCATCAGATTGCAAAGTGTGTACTCTAGTCGTTGCCTCTTTGTGTTCAAGCGTCAAGACTGCCTATTTTTGGTAATGAAATTCTAGAAGAGTCAATGTTTACACAATATGTTAAGCTTCAGGGACGCAGTTTTTTACGTGGAAATTTTGTATAGTGTCTACTATAACTTATTAATCAACACCGATTGTTGCTTCAGAGAAATATGTTTGGAATATTCTCTAAAAATAGGCTTGATTTCCTCGAAAATGTGAACTTGTGTACTTTATATTCAAAAGTTTTGTATCAAATGTATTGTGTTTTTCACGTTTGAATTAAAATTTTAATTTCAAAGACGAATCTGATTGGATTGTGCTGTGGCGTACGTATTTATAAAATGATTCAAAATTTGTTTAAGTAACAGAAGAAAAGTAAAGTAATTTTTCAACCAGACTCACTGTGAAAAACTCTTCGTATTTTCATGAAAAAAAGTCCCAACTTCTATCTCACAGGATATCGGCATACCACTATATTTGCCTTTTCTTTTGAATGTATGAGATTGACCAATATCGACGTATTCTAACTGTCGATGTTTATGCCCATTTATCATTCGGCGTGAGTAAACTAATTTAACACATTACAGTTACAAGCATTTAAAATTTTTGTTTAAAGACTATTATTATATTTCTTAATCATTTAGAAAATGTTCATCCCTCTGTTTAAAGCAAGATATTTAAGGAAAAGGAAGTCAATGGCAACATTTAAAAAAATTTTAATTCGGAATATATTATATGATGTAAAAGAACGATTTAAACATGGAAAATTACTCATCTTTAAATAATAAAACTTACGTGTTTGAAGCAAAAGGAAAAACAAGTTTGCATCTAACTACCATGAGAATCAATCACTTTCAATTTAAAAGTTCTTTGCAAAGTATGAGAATAGAATTTGATAAATTGAAAGCGTGCGATTATATGTATAGTTACTGTGTTTGCGAATTGTGTAATAATAATTATAGAAAATAAAGTTGAGCGGGGCAAAAAATATTTGTGGATTGGCATCCAAAAAGAGTAAAATAAAAAAATTATGATATTGGTTAATATCTTCTGTTCCCTTTTTTTATTTGAAAATTCCAAGGAAATTCCATATTGCTTCAAAAATGATGGCAAATTTTTTTTATACACAGTTTTTGCTAGTTAATAATAATAAAAAATTATAGATTGGTTAACAAGTTTTTTTTATCAATTTACAACTTCTTCAGCTTCAATCAAAGATTAATACTGTAATTTTCTTTTTTCGAGAAAAAAGAAGTTTAGTGATGTTTCCATCGTTCAAAAATGGTAAATGTTACGTTTTCTTAGCGATAGGATTGGAGTTTTTAAATCAAAAAAGGGAGCAGAGGATATTAACCGATTTCAAAATTTTTTTATATTACTCTTTTTGGATGCCAATCTACAAATATTTTTTGCTCAGATTCACACTATTATATTTAAAAGTTATTTAGAAAAAATTAAACTTATAAGATATCTTCGTTACCGAATTACAAGTTTAAAAAAAATTGACAAAAAATGTAAAGGTTTTGTTTTTATAAAAAATCGATTTTAAACTTTTTCAGAAAAACCGCTGCCATTGTGTTAATTTAAAAAAAATTTCCTAATTTTTTGTCGGATTTTCAAACAAGACTAATAAAAACAACTTTTTAGATTCTGTTTGCAAATCGGAAAAATAAGTATCCCCTAATTTCGGCCTGCTGACCTTAAAAAAATAAGTTGCTTACACTTCAATTTTATTTAAAAAAATTTTTACAAATATTTCTTAGAAATTAACATCCATCTGCACCTTATCTCTAAGAGCGCTGACTCTTATAGCCTAGCCTTCCTCGTTTTTCTCCGTCTTACCTTGCCTCGCACGGATAACCCTTTCTCGCTTTGCCAACTTCTGTTTCCGCGGCTAATACTTGATACTTATCGGCTATTTACAACATTTACATTTTCCTTATATCTGCTTATATATCCATGCTTTTCCCGCTTATTTCTACCTTCTCACAGTCCTTTAACCTTTATCCCATCATGCGAGCTGCAAACTGCTGCCACTGATGTTTATTATACCTTTCAAACTTGGTTTTTTATATATTTCTCAATGAGACTAAAGTTTTCATCTAGTGGGTAGATCGTTTTGTTTGTTTGATTCGTGGTTTTTAGTTATTATATATTTTTGTTTCTAATTATGTGATTCTATTTATATATTTTCAATTTTTGTAGAAATGTGATTCTTTAAACAGCCAAACAACCTAATAAGGTTTAGTCACTAAGACTTTGAAGTTTCAAAAATCGAAAAAAATCGCCTTTTTCGCTATATTCGTAAATTCATGATAAATGTCTCGACTATTTTATCATGAAATGTGTGATATACGTTAATGGCAGTTCCGAAATTTTGCACATCTCTCAGTCTATTCGTTCGGTGTAGTCTTTGGCTTCAACATTAAACGAAGGGACCTCGAATTTCTTTAATTTTGATTTATTAGTTGATTGTTTTAAAGAAATTGTTTGAAACACTTGTACCTTGCGGATTCTCTGCCTTTCGTCACATAGCATTGCAAAAAGATGATTTTCTGGGTGAACAAAGTGGACACTATTTTGTATTACTTTTTGAACACATTCAGCGAGACCCTTTAGGTACACAATAAAATAAATGCTTTTCCGGAGATGTTTCGGGGTAGTTTTAATGGATGGTTGACACTTAATGTCGAATCATATTGGGACATATACTCTCAGGATAAAAAATTAACTACAACTTAACACAAATGATGAAATCTCTGTCCCAATGTAAGTTCAAGGAGTTCTACTGATCCTAGTCAATCATCAGGTGTGTGGTAATTTCGCTATACTTTTTCGAGCAAGATCTTAAGAAGACTCTCCTTCTTGAATAGCATTCCATATATCTAGCAGGTACTATAGATGAGAACAAAGATCGCTGTTGATGAATACAAAAGAATTAGGACTGTCGACAGCATCAAAGTTTACAACCGGAAGTTCTACACAAGAAACTAAGCTTTTTCCGATTAGACAAAAAAAATCGTTAGGACTAGAAGTTTCTTCATCAAATATTATAAACAAAGCTTTTAACGGCAGCACATTACCATAAACACTGACAGACACTCCATTGTCGCGGTTTACCCTATTCTAATTCTAGAAATCGAATTATACCTGCGTGTTTACCAGTCATCGTAGGACAACCATCACAACCCACAAAATCTAGAATGAAGGTATTAATTTCTTTGTCAAAGAAAATCCCAAGGATATCATGTGTAATCGTTTTTGCATCTGAAGAATATGATGATATGCATCCAAAATAAGTACTTCCTGGTTATTGAATAAGAGAATTATGTTTTTCTCTTTTTGTTGTTTGTCGTGTTTTATCTTTACTTGTTTCATCCATTACTTTTGATTCGTTTCTTCTTCCATCGAAGCAAAAAATCTTTATTTCTGAAGCCAAAGAGAGTTTCTCTTTCTGGAGTTAATAAAACATTTTTGTTCTTTCCCGATAAAGTTTACTTTTGTCAAAAACTAAAACTTTTACTTTCCGAATGTACTTACTAACGTCGTGTAAAGTGGCTGAAGCCACTGAAGCATCACACCTGTATCAAATGCCGTATTTATCACACACTTTCAAAAATGTCGGACAGTTTAATCTTGTATGATCTGTATATTTATACTAATAAGGGGCCCATGCATACACAACATCTTCTTCGACGGGCTGGTAATCGTCTTTTATATTGTCATCCATAATCGAGCCACAGTAAGACGTAAATGATTTTTTCATTCGCTTGTAAGATGGCTGATTTAAGTGAAACACTCTGGCTGGTTCAGAAAAATCTATCTCACAAGTTCATTAGGCATTATCACACTTACAAGCCGGATTTAATTTTTTTTTGTACCAGGATTTATCTTTATCTCTTCTATGCAAATTTTGCAATTTCTTCAACTCGTCTTAATCTGTTTTAATTATCTTTGCGATTCTTACTTCTGTAAGAATTAAGACGAAAGTTTCATTACATATACCCTGCATCCTTCTTACAACTAAACACGAAATATTAGAAAAACTGAGGTATCTTTTAGATTCTTTTTTAGTTCGGATTTTTTTCACATTCGAAACAATAGTATCTTATTACATCAAAGTGTGTAGCGAATCTCCCCTTACTTAACTCACTGTGTTTTCAAATGACTGGGCAGTCGCTTAAAAAATCCATTTTTTGAACTTAAAACAATAGCAAACCACATAGGACGAAATTCCAGCTCTCTTGTAACATTCTTGCGATTAGACATTCAAAACTAAACTTAATTCTTTTTCTGAAGAAGCGGTTAGGGAAAACAAAATGTAAAATACAGCCTGTTGAGCCGTGGTGGTACAAATGACTTCGGTTCAAAAATGAAACAGGATGTCAAAATTGAAACTAATGTCAGAAATTTTATTTGACTTTATTCACAAAATGTTTTAACAAATATATTATACTCGTATGATGGTCGCAAGGTTGATAAGTTATGTAACCTTAAAAAAATAACGAAAAAATTTAATTCTTGTTTTTTTTTAATCCTTTACGTTATTCTGGCCGGATAAAAATCATTTAAATTAGCTTCTCACCGTGAAAGTGTAAATTTAAGTACGCTCGAAAACATTTTTTTCTTATTTAGACAGAGAAAATTAATTTGGTTGTCCCATAGAGAGCAATATATCACTTTTAGATACTTTCTTGTAACCAAAATCAATAGAAATAATTTTAATGTCGACATGCTGCATATTATTCGTCTAACATATTGAAAATACATTCTTCTTAACTTTTAAGGTCAGTCGAGACGGGTAAAATTTATTTGAATCATTATTTGCTGTAATAGTACAAATCTACTTGCTTCGAGCTATTTCCTTGATCAATCCTTATACATTATTGTTGCACCGAATTGAAAATACATTCTCATTAACGTATATCACACATTATGTGGTCATTCGTGAAAACCGCTATCCAGATCGAGCATCGAAAATACTGGGTCTCTGCTAGATGATCGAGGGTGTCCGAGATGTTGGGCAAGGGGTATGCGTCCCCTATAACCTTCTCGTTGAGAGTGCGAAAATTGATTACTACTCTCCATTTCCTCTTGCCGGAATCCTGGCTATGACTTCGTCGTATATGTTCCGTGTACTAACGCATACAGAGACGACCTTCTTTCCTAAGTGTCCCTTTATTTTCAGGATTTTAGTCAAAACCCTCGCGATGAATGAGCAATAAGTGGGAAGAATGTTAACTGCGACTCCCTCAATTCGAATGACAGTGTACGAAACTTCATACCCTACGGCTGGTCAGTTTGTACTCGAAGCAGCAGCGGATGAAGGGTAAGTTCGAGAATCTCCTTTTTGAGCTTTGGCATTACAAAAAACACAAATTCGGGATAAGGTTCGCGCACTTCCGATTTTACAATGGCAGGGTCTTTTGCTAGTTTTTTCCGTAGTTTCCTCCTTGCGCGGTGTTTCTGCTTTTTCCAAGAATTAGTGTTACGCTGAAGAATAAGCATTTTCAGATAGTACCATAATTAGGAATGACAGCTGTCTCGTGCTAAAATAATTATTAAAACAAGCGTGATATGTCCAAATTAAAAATACCGAGCCTATTAAAGGCAAAATATCCTCGCAATTTAATGCCCAGGGTTATGCCTTAATTTGGTTTTACTCTGTCTAATTACGGCGTAAGTACGAGATTTGGACTTTTGGACCTAGACTTGAGAGATATCATTACAATAAAAAAGGTCATTAAAGGAAGCCCTCGAATTAAGTTCCAATATTTCCGCTAAAAGGGAAAAAATTTAAAAATTAAAAATACTGTGCCAATTACGGCGTGGTCCTCCAGCAATTTAATGCCCGGGATTTTGCTTTCGTTTGGTGATACACTAGCCAATTAAGGAATAAGTACAATGTTCAAGCCTTATTCCTGGACGTGGACTTGAGTAGCGTAATTTACATTTAAGAAAATAGTCAAAGGGAACCCTTGAAATGAGTTTCAATATTTCCACTGAAAGTGAAAAAATTTCTAAATTTAAAATACCGAGTCTATTCATCTAAATTCTCTCTCCAAAGCATTCGAGCTGACTGGTGAGGGCTCGAAAAAAGGTACCTTGCCAATTTTCCTAATAAGCAAGTGCACAAACTACGTGAACAAATGTAGTCCCAGCAGCTTATACCACTGATCAAGCTGGAATAAAAGCTTTTTGACTACCTATATCCATTAGATTAATGCGTTTTTTTACTACCTTCCAGATTTTTGCGTTTATATGTGCGATGGAAATGTGCTAGAGTATAATCCAGTCAGGGGACCAATACCGGGATTATTGAGGGATGAGTATAACTATGGGTATGAGTAATATTTACAGTAGGTTGATTTTAGTAGTTTGTTTGTTTCTGTAGAGAAAATGATTGTTTATCAAATTATGCATAAGATATCTCTCTTCATGTGCATGTATATATAAGTAATCTGCTCTTAAACCATAAAATTGCATGATTAATAGTTTTTTATATTTTAGAAAATTGGGGCGTATATGGCCAACCGGTTTTCTAGTGGGTCAACTGGTCTATCGCTCATGTAGAACCTTTCGTAAGGGGAAGACGAATCTAACCATGCCCTGCTACAATGCTAATTACACACGCCCTGTGGATAAGACCACCATCAGCAGAGTCACTTGACACTCTGTCAATGCCTAGCTTATGGCAAATGACGTGACCAAATTATGAATGACCACATTTCGTTTTTAAATACAAAATATTATGAACATGCGCAAAGTTAGAAAATGAAAAGTAGTTTTAAGAATAGTAGTAGCTCGGGCAGGCTGACTAGCGGGCGCGGAACTTAGCCCATTACCTTAATTCTTGAAAAAACATGTGATAGCTAATAATGATTCTTAAAAAAATGTATTGGTCAGAATTTACTAATTCTTCATCAAGGACGAGGCAGACATTTTTTTTAGAAAACGCAGTTTTGAAATTTGAACCTGCACCTAGTCGGTCAGCACTTGCAAATTCATGACCTTCTACGTCGCACTGATCTAACTACTATATTTTTAGGCTGACGTACTGAATGCACACGCTTCGTTTTAAACAATTCTTTGATTGTGCGATGGTCTCCTACTGGAACGTCAATGGCTTCTGCTATACCAATTGGGCTAACTTGGTGAGTGAATATGTTTATTTTTGCTCGATCGTTGACTTCAGGATAATCTTCAGCTTGATATAGTCCAATCAAAACATTTTTCTTATTTGGTAGTATTTTGACGAATGCAAAGGCGTCACCATTGTCTCCTGATAACACATATTTTCCTAGGGGCGGTATGGTGAATTTTTTTCCTGTATAATTTTTCAAATAAATGCCTGATTTGGGACGAAATGTGTATAATTGAATTGAAAAATGTCGAGTCGAGTTTCCAATGGGATAGAATCGATAAAATGGAAGTTTTTCAATCTTTACTCCAAATATTGCAGAATAGGGCGGCTCACTGGGAGTAGTGAAGCTTACGTGATAAGCTAGCTTAATAGCAACGTCTACAGTTTGCCTTATGAAATTTTTTTTAATTGGGCAATCCTCTGTTAATGGAGTGTCATCTACTTCTTGTTTCTCTATTTTTCTGACCTTGTGGGTGAACACATTTATTGATGCTCGTATACCTGATTTACTACCAGCCATATATAATGCACGTAAAAGAGTGTGTTTATTTTCTGTTTTTTCGATCATTGCCAAAGCGTCACCATTGATTGTTGACATTAAAAAGCGTACTCCGGTTAGTTCGTCTTTGATAATATTCTTGTGAGCTCTCAAATAAATTCCTGAACCAATAAAAAACTCGTATAATTGAATTCCAAGTTCCCGGCTCGTATTATTTATTGGAAGAAAACGTTCATATAGAAGTTCTTCAATTGTCATTTGAAAAAGTGTAGAATAAGGGGGACTGCCAGAAGAAGACGTAGGCCTGACATAAAAAGTCGGCTCGACATGTATCGAAGACGTGGCATGAGTAGAAGACGTAGGAAGAACAGAAGACATAGTAGAAGCAAACGGCATATTAGGAGTATGATAAATGGCAGGATAAGGCTGCATGCCATAAGAATTATACATGGCAGGAAGAGGCTGCATGACATGAGCAGGATACATGGCAGGATAACTTTCGATGCGAGGAACAGAATGTAGAGCAGAAGAATGCTGCATGTCTATAACAAAGAAAAGAAGATTACATTTGTTAAAAGCATGCTTTTTCCTGTAACAAATATAAGGCTTGGTAATGTGAATGGTACCATTACATAGGTATCGTTTCCCTAGGACCTAGAGGGTCCATTTGTTTTGTAAACGATGATTATTTCTCGAAAAAAAATAGAAAAAATATAGGAAAATTGTGCAAAAAAGTCGTTGGCCTTGAAAAGATATTTTCAAGTTAGCAATTTTTGTGAGAACATTTTATATATTGAATACCATGGATACATCGATATAATATTTAATGCTGCATACACGGTTATTAAAATATAAATGCATTCTCATTTGAAATCCGGCCTGTAAATGTACCACTGAATGATTCTGGGAAAAAGGTGATTGAATCAGCTATTCGAATTTCAGTCTTTAAAGTTAACGGTTTCTGGAGTCGTTGATTTAAAATCCAAAATAAAAATTTCAAATTTTTAAATGACGAATCCGATATAATAGATCATAATTTAAAAACTGATTAGAAAAAAGTCTTGACATAGATACTCGTGAGTTGATTCCGTAAAAAAATTAAGCCTATTCGATAAAGAATATTCAAGCTTTGAATTTTTATAAAACCGGTTTACACAGATACGAAATAGCACTTATTTTTAATCAATCGTAATAAAAATTGACAAACTCTTACATCTTGAATGAAAACACTGAATTTAAGTTTACGTTTGCTAAAAAGCAACTTTTGTGGAATATTATTTTTATAATGTATTAATTTACTAACAATTATTTATAGATATAAATTTTTTTTAATTAATAAAAAAATATTTATGAAAATATATGTCTGAAAAATCAAAATAACGTAATTTACGCATTGTTTCAACAGAAAATTAGGAA